>JARFOD010019947.1:0-11022 GCA_031763545.1 Mopalia muscosa
TTTGTTTGTTTGTTTGTTTGATTGGTGTTTAACGTCGTACTTAAGGGTTTTTCATTTAAATGACGACGGATTGTACACTCCACACTGTACACAACCTTAATACAATCGAAAACCGATGATTTAATTTGTTTGTTTGATTGGTGTTAAACGTCGTACTCAAGGGTGTTTCGCTTATATGACGACGGATTGTGCACTTCACACAGCCTAATTTCGTTGGAAAACCGAGAAGAAGCCTCGTAAAAACCACCCCGCGATTTCCCGAGCCACAACATGTGACCCGCCCATAAACCTGAAGGTGGACAGGCGGATTCGATCCCGTGAACGGCAAATCGATGCAGGTCCAGTTTAGGAAGCGCACTCGCTACCACTGAGCCACGGCCGCGGGCCCATCATCTGCCGGGGAAGCACCACAACTCCATTGGTAAACAAACATCAGGGGCCACTTTCACAGAATGTCGTACGACAAAAAAAAATATCATACGACAAAAGTTCGCTATTTTAAACTATAGGCGTAAAAATATCGTACAATATTTTATTGTCCTATGACATTTAGTGTTAGTGGCCCCAGCCTATTTAAAAAAAATGTCGTACGATATATTTGATCTCGTATATAGTTTAACATTACGAAATTGTATCAAACTATATATTTTGTCGTACATCAATTTGTGATGGGACATCACTATTGTCTAAACCCGATAAGGTTTACGTAGTTCAATAATGGATTTATTGATTAAAGTTTAACGCCGTGGTCAAAGGTATTTCACTATTATAGACAACAGCAAGTCGCAATGAAAGAACGAATTGCACCAGAACAACAATATGAAGTGTTATACATGAATTGATTGATTGGTGTTTTACGTCGTGTTTAAGGATATTTCGCCTATATGACGAAGGTGTTTTCCAACAACAATTGACACCAGCACAACCAAGGTGTGAAGCTTTTCCATAAAGCTGGAAAGATTTTCCTCAAGTGCTCAGTAAAGATAGCATTGCTACTCTTCAAAAAAGTGTAATACATAAATGGAATTCAATGACCTTGGACATCTGGTGACCCTGAATATTGCTTGACCAAACATCTCTTAGTTCTAGTACAGAAATTACTGAGCTGACCGAATTAACGACAACTATAGGATATCGGATGATTTACAACTAGACTCGTATAGTACTAGAATCGTAATACTATGGCGCAGGAAGGAACGTAGACAAGATGTGGCTCAAACACCTGGCAGATTACAGATTATATCCAGCGGTTAGTTGACCGATTTGTGTTAAACGTTTAAGTGTATTTCCCGTATACTATGTACTGATTAGTAATTACCGTTCAGTGCATTTCATTTACAGTATGTACTGATTAGTAATTACCGTTCAGTGCATTTCATTTATCGTTTGTACTGATTAGTAATTACGGTTGAGTGCATTTCATTTATAGTGTGTACTGATTAGTAATTACCGTTGAGTGCATTTCATTTACATTATGTACTGATTAGTAATTACCGTTCAGAGTATTTCACTTTTATTATTTACTGATTGGTTAAAAACGTTAAGTGTATATCAGTATTATGTTGTACTAATTGGTAATAACATTAAGTGTATTTTACTTATATGTTGTACTGTTATGTTCATAACGTAAAGTGTGTTTCACTTATATGATTATTGAATGGAGCAAACGTACGAGTCCAATAAAACGATACACATAGATACATGGTGATTAAATATTTCGGTTTATTTTAAAACCATTTGAAAAAAAATATTTATATTATTTTTGACAATGGTACTTTTAAAACAAACCGAAATATTTAATCACCATATATCCAAGCGTTTCTTTTATTGGCGTCCTACGTCTAGTCCACTGCAATGAAACTCATCAGTGGGAATAATGTTAGGTACTTACATAGTGTTTAGGGTTTTATAGTATGTGACTTATATGACTTTTAACTACAATAACACAACAACAACATGTAAGTATTTTGTCTGATAGGACATTGATGTTCATCCAAGTCACAGAGAAAGCAGCATGACCGAGGGAGAACCAAAAATATATATTTGCATTACCCACAAGGCTGTTCGGCAATAGGATAGATTTATACGATCTAAAGATTGCATGTTTGTTCGTTTGTTTGTTCGGGGTTTAACGTCAAACTCAAGGGTAGTTCAATTATATGACGACAGATTATACACTTCATACTGAATCTCGCCCATTACGGTGGAAACCCCAGATGAAACCTCGTAAAAACAACCCAGCGATTGCCGGGGCCACACCGTTTGACGGACTTATATACCGTAGGGTCGACAAACGGAATTCGATCTAAAAAAGAATATAATTTTTAAAAAATATACAATTACAACACAATGCTAATTTACCATTACCAGAATCGTATATCGATATAAGAGGAAGGCGGAGAAATGGTGGTACTAGTCAGTGATTATTATTCTTGTATTTTATATTTCACAAAGCAAGATAGTAATTTTTATGCCCGGGGATTACGTATTATACGGATGTGAAGGAATAACGTATGGGACAACTGCGTCTATTTGGAAAACGTACTGTATACGCCCATCTTTATGTGCATGTAAGTTTTCTCTAACGGTGTACGAGCTTACTATACATTAACTGTTATTTTATTTTATTGAATGAATGAATGAATGCGTATTACAATAAAACAACTTATAAAAATTGATTTGTTTGTTTGTTTGATTGGTGTTTAACGTCGTACTCAAGGGTATCTCACTTATATGACGACTGGCACAATAACAGAACATCACAAACAAATTTGCTTCTCGTTACCCTTTAGCTCTGCGAACACCAGGGCAACAGAAAGCAGCCTCTTTTCTCGCCTCTTACGATTGACCGAGGAAGCCGAGGGAGTATTCCGCAGGGCCATGGCTCACCCGCTCCCTTACGAGGCAAAAAAAAAAAACAACTCATGGAGAAAATACAAAAATTTGGTTGAAAATAAGGCTTGATGTTGGTTCGTTTGATTGAGGCTGTAGTACTGTACTGAGGAGACCAGCCTCAATACCCTGTGGCTGAAGACACCAGCAACACAGTGACACAAAAAGACATCACAAAAAGATAGGCTTCATGTCGCCCACAAGATTTGAGCGCAATATTAAGCTCCCGCCAAGTGCCCACTTCTCAATAACAAGAAAAAAAGGTGCAAAACATTAAGTAAACATAGTTGTCAATTTCCCATAAGCTTATTAAACATATAGTAGCACAGCTGATGAGTTCAGGGGGAAATGAGGTCATCCAAGTGTCTGGATTGTGGTTACTCTATCAAATCACATCACTGACAGTTACTGATCTACAGGAATATCCTCCCCCAGCTGATGGTCCACTTAACTACTTCACAGTTGACACTGTCTGTCAGCTTACCAATAAGGCTTTAAAAAAAATACTAGTTAGCCTCTACATAATGATATACCTGCAAAGAGCTAGATGGCCATGTACATTTCTATTTTTTTGATTGATCTTGAGTGATAAGCAAACTAAAGCTGCTCGTACATTGAATTTAAATGTTTAATTTGGCCTGAAAATATTCAATATCTCAAGATTTCAAGGATTTTTCATTTAAAAAAAAAACACAAAAAAAAAACCAAAACATTTTTGATGGAAAAAATATTCAATTTCACACTTATCACTATTATAGTTGTCTATGTAAAATCATTTAGCTTTTACACCAGACCAAGCTATAATAATTCTAAGCAAACTCACCAAATAGTAAGTATTCATATGTTCAAATTTAACCAATAATAGTTTTTAATAACAGATGGATTAAAGTTATGGCTACAATACATGTGGAGCCCTGACTATTTTATTTTCAGCAGGAGTTGTAGACAGAAGTCAAATCTTCATCTGCTTCGATGCCCTTACAGTGTACATGTAGATTAATTGTTTGGATGTTAACGTCGTACTCAATAGTATTCCACTTATGAAGCCACTTATGGCTTAAGAGGCAACAGACAGTTGTAAGAGGGGTAAAGTAACCTTTCAGTAAGAAAACATAATACCTGAATAAAACATCAACCAAATTCAATGAAACATATCATAATTAGCTTTAAATGATAATCCTGGATAAAATGTTTACAATTTTCCCAAACGCAAAATGTAAAATCAAACATTCTTCCCTACATAAAGTCAATATATTTTTTTTCAAATTTTCGCCCTAATAATTATGATTTTAGTCAAACCATGCCAGGTACAATGCAGTATGTTTGATGATTTTTGAAGGGTGCAATCCGCATGGTATGTTTCACCATTAAATGTGGTTGAATGGGGTATGTAACCAAAGGGGGGGGGGGGGGGGGGGGGGGATGTGTCTCCAAACCTTCTTAACGAACAGGAATATTGGGCTGGATAACCTCCTGAATGAAAAACCTTTTCATGTTTAATAAGACCAGTATCATAAAACTCAAATTGGCTGAAAACAGCACCATTTCTCAAAATAGATCAAAAAACAATAGAGGTTCATGAAACAGGTATTGTACTATACATGTACATGTAGCACAGGTGTATGTAATTATATTATCTAATAACAATCACTCCTTTTGTTAACAAAAATGAATACCTTACGGCTTTACTTTGTCAGAATAGGCAGCTACTAGTTTTGAGTTTGTCTTCATACTATCAAAAACTGGTTACATTGTGTGTTAGCAGAAGTTAGTAGTCAGATTTTAAAATAAATAATGGTTCATAATCATTGAATGATTGATTGATTTATTGAATAGTTGATTGGTGTTTTATGCAATGCTTACAGTTATTTTACCTGCATGATGACTGTGTATTTCAACAATAACTGACGCTAGCACAACCATAAAATGTGAAGGGTTTTGATACCGTTGAAAAGTTGACATCTTGCCATAATGCCAACTTGTGACAGCATTGCTAAAAATAAATATTGGAAGATAAACATCAAGTGGATTGTCTATGGTTCAAACCAATTGACTGTCAGGGTCACTGTATTCATCTTAGAGTATCCATCTCTTCTTATACTCAACCAGCCAACCACATTTTACATTGAAATGTCATGAAGTTATGCACTCTTTCCTCTATCACAGTATATTATTGCAGACTCAACACCTTACATATACCTGTCACCCAACCACATTGAATGACCATGGGATCAGTACAACGCCACACCTCCAAAGTATTTTAACACATGAATCTCTTCCCTGCCCCCTACCCAAACTACCAGGGGCTAAAAAGTTTAAAATATTGTATTTTTTTCAATTCTGTCCTACAGACCATTTACCAAAATTTTGCAAAACGGAAGACTTTACAGATCTCCACTTTAACCAAACATGTCAAATACATGTATATATGCATTTCTACTTTGGACCAATGTATATGGACATCAGAATCACCATCTTGCCCCCTTCCCACCGAGCAGTATAGTATACAGACACTGAATAGTTACCAGAAACCCGAACTGATTTATCGATAATGGGATCGCTAACTCCCTCCACCACCCTGCTGTATACTATGGACACAAGAGTCAGTAACCTGCAAACCCAACGACATAAATATTATAAACAGAGATACTGATTTCTGCCCATTTAGCATGATATACAGACACAGGGACAACTGCACAACCCACCACAGGATAAACAGATTGTTTGATTGGGGTTTAACATTATACTTGAGGGTATTTCACTTATTATATGGCAATGGATATTTCACTTCACACGGCACCTAACCTTGTTACAAAGGAAAACGTAGAGAAAACCACGCAAAAATCACCCATGCGATTGCGAGAGCCACATGTGACTTGCTCATATATTTGATTTTCGACAGGCTGACTTCATCTGGTGAACGGTATATTGAAGTATGTTCAGTTTAGTATTAGCAGACATGCTACCACTAAGCCACTGCCATGGGTCGGTGGATTATGGAATGGCAGGCATGTGAATAAACTAACAAACTTTTCTGTTAATTAGTTTGTGAATGGGATTTAATCTCAGGTTTGTTAAAGCAGGAATTAACCCTCAAGAATTGTGTCGTGTATGGGAAATTAAATAGACTGACTCATCTGATTTGCTTTTTTGTTTGATTGGGTTTACTGTTTAACATGTACTCAACGGTATTTCACTTATATGACGATTGTCCACTTTAACTGCACCTAGCCTTATTACGGTGGAAAACCGGGAGGAAACCTCGTAAAAAGAAAAACCCTGCGATTGCTGGAGATTTTACGTTTTTTTTCAGGGGTGCTGAAGAGCAAGCAGCCCTTTCATTGTAGAGATCTGGCAATGTATCTAGGCAATGTTTAATGAAACTGTGCTAGGAATTTGACTTTTTTGATCAAAATATGGTTTTGAAAAAAGATAGAGAAAAGTTATGACACACAAATTGTTGATGATGATGCATAAGCATTGCTGCTCTCTGCAATAATTGAATGCCAAATTTCTAACTGATAAGCCTAAATAATGCATGTACCCAGCCTCTTCTGTCAATAAGCTTTGTGAACAAGGACTTAGTCCAGATGGATGCCCTGAAGCGAACAATTGTCTCATTTTGACACCCTGTTTTAAGAAACTTTAACATGCAGGAGATAAGTTAACAGTCAAAAGTGGAGGCCCAGTTATTTGATTTGTTTGTTTGATTGGTGTTTAACGTCATACTCAAGGGTATTTCACTTATATGACGATAGATTGTCCACTTGACACTGTACAGGGACTTATTACAGTGGAAAACTGAGAGGAAACCTGGTAAAAACCACCCCCGCGATTGCCTGAGCAACAACATGAGACTCACTCATATACCCAATGGTCGCAAGGCGGACTCGAACATGTGAAAGGTAAATCCAAGCAAGTTCTGTTCAGGAAGCACACTCGCTACCACTGAGCCACGGCCGCGGGCCCCCAGTTATTTGAAAAGTGAAGCAAACTGACCATTTTGGACACCATGCTTTTGACTTCAGGCTAAGCCTATGTTTGTGAATGGGTCTGCTAATCTCAAGTTTGTAAGAAGCAGCATCAAACACTACATTTTTAGACAAATTGGAAGAGTCCCTGATTCATTGCAGACACCTGGCTATGGTCAATCAATTTTATACAGATGATTTGTATAAGGTGGCTACAGGTGGTGTGTTGGTACATGTACATGTAAATTAAACAGCTGAAATTGTGATTGTGTGTATTTGCCTCCAAATCCAACCAATCAACATCTTGCTGTGTTGCAATCATACATTGTTATTTGATGTAGCAGAACTGTGATTACAGTTTAAACCTCCACGATTCCTGCAACATAATTCATGAAACAAGCATTTAACTGCATGCATCACAAAGAGAAGAAGTTTATTCTGTGAAAGAAAAAAGGAACAGTCTGAGGTGGTTTGGGGATAATACTGGACTGCTGATAGACTTCAAGTGACTGAGAGACACTGGCTGTCACGTCACTTTGTGCGAAAGTATTCAGGCCCTATTTAAAGGTTATGTTTGACAAGAGGATCTACGCCAGAAACTGAACTTCCGTTGATCAAAACACGGTTTGTGAAAAAGAAAAAGAAATGGGGTGATATGGGATGGTTCAAAATGATGTCCAATAATGCCTGCTCTCCGATTTGATCACATGAAATTTTGACATTAACATCTAAAGCTCTCACCAGATTCATTTATTTTGTCGGCCATTTTGAGCTTTGACTTTTGTCAAAACAACTGTTATATAAAGAACTTGGCTGTTTATTTGATCATTAACGATCCACATACCACCTAAACTTACCTCTAAACGACACCAACAGATCAAGCGATCTGTCAAAATCGACTGATGAGAATAATTGCAAATAAACACAAGAAACTACAACACATACGTAGTTCCACCCTCCTCTATTTTCGGCACTATTTATTCACGGACAATATATTACTCCGCGTCGCCGACTGGAAAGCCGAATTTCCCTATATAAAATAATTCTGTGTTGCATTCTCTTATTCTGATTGCACATGAAGATTAGAGGCCAAACATGGGATGATGGTTGTAATAAAGACAGTTTGACCTAAAAAACGTTTGCTCAATTTATTGAAAAGGGCAATAAAATATAAAATATCCATGAGCCCCAAACAGAATCCCCACAGAAACGATGACGTCATGTCGGATGTGACACTGTAATTTTTACTGACAGAAATAGCGAAAACAGGCCATTTGACAAATGCATAGTTTCACACTTTCATTGCCATGCATAATATTATTGTTTTCCGATTTGATACTGGGATAAACTTTGAAATTTGTATCAAAGGACGCGAGTACGCATGCTCAATGGAAATCCCCAAGTTGCTAAGCAATGGCGGCGATTGTAAACAAACCCTCGTGTATCCAAATCGTAATATGCTATTTGTCGATTTATTGACATTCAAGCTGCAATAGTTACAGCTCGCCTTGATTTTTTTATTTCGTAGGACTGCATAGCATTACATGCAGTTGGGCGTAATAGCTGTATTTAAGATTCGCCCTGCTTTCCAATTTGGTGCACTTAATTCCAACTGAAACTTGAGTTTGACATTTGCTACGAAGTGTACCAGGACAAGTCGACAGCCATGACTTCGGCCGTCCAATTACCGAATTTACAGACGAAGCCAGTTTATTCTGGTAAATACAGGGACTGGACACCCCAAGTGCCACCGGTTAGTTGGAACTCAACTGTATTATTTGCTGCACATACAAGTTGTTATGAAAAAGTATTTTTTTTCTTTTTTTATTAGGCTTACGTACTGTGCCGGTAGTCCTGATATAACTGAAAATTCATATGAATATTTAGCCCTAGCCTACTGGCAATTCTCAAAGAAAAATCAAACATATATTTTGAAAGGCTGACCTTATAGTGGTGGATCTATTTCCAAACTTCACCATGGGTTGAGATAGGCGGGCCGTAGGGCTAAGATGGAAGAATTAGCCATATTCATACCCTGAATTAAACCATTTGTTTTCTTCCTTGAACATTTTTGGGTTAGACCGGCACATAAAATGACCACTTGATGTCCTTTTTCATGTCAAAATCAATCATTTCTCAGCAATAACACACTTGCCTAAAAGTTTCTTCCGCTGTAATTGGGTCATGTGGATTCAACATTATGTAGTATTTAGAGGCAGACTGTTTTTTTTAAGTTTTGGTACAGCTGCACCTCTTATCTGTATACGCTCTTATACTGTATAGTCTAGAAAAGATATGTATTCACATCTTAGGTGCCTGTAGCATAGTATAGAGTAGTTCTGATTTATGCATACTGTCAATTCTCAGATATGAAGTTTGTAGGTAAAAATGGGTACTCAGGAGTCTATTTGCAGCTCCTGTGTCCTTGAAAGCCTGTATATTTTCAAAATACAACCACAACAGTAATCAGTGAGATGTAGGCCTACTCTTTTGTTTGCATTGTCTTTCATGGTAATCCACCATTCTGTCAAGAAATTTGGATAAAAATACAACAGTGTGGCAAACTCTACCAAACAGCAGCCATAAATTCGTCATGGCCCAATTTGAAAGTACCCAAAGTTACTTTACATCCCTCTCGGGCGAGTTTACTTTCAAATTTCTAACAAAATTGTCAAAATCAGTAGTAAAATGTAAATTTAGATGAAGACTGCAAACAATTTGGGAAACCTATAAACTGGTCCTCTTCATCAAAGTTTGCATTTAACCATAGGGGAAACTAGCACAATGAATATGGCGAATTCCTCCATCTATGCACTAGACTATCTCAACCCATGGTGAAGGCGAAATGTCAATTGATCAGCCGCTAGCGCTGGCCTCTCATAACCAGGGGTGGAAGTAACAATACATAACAGATATCTGATTTTTCTGTGATGTTTTCTTTCCTGACATTTAAATAAAGTTTTATTTGAGTTTTCACCCAAGTTGACATGTTATTGCAATAATAAAATTTAAAACCATCTAAAAAGAAATAATGTAGTTAAAAAAATACAAGTCATCGTTTACAATGTATCTCAAAGATATTGATAAGTCGGACATGTGTTTTGAGAAGCCGCCGATAGCGGCAGATCAACTTCCAACCTTCACCACGGGTCAAGATACTTTATAGCTAAGGCTAAGACAGAGGAATTAGACCTTTAGAAGCTTATACATTGTGCTAGAGGAGACCCTGCATGTTCTGTCCATTTCTCCGCAACAGTACTGTACAGGCCTGACTTAACTTACATTAATGGGAGAAGGGCTAAGTATATGTGTATAAACTATTGCTGTTGTATAAAATGTGTATGTTGAGCTGAATAGAGCTAGCCGTTGTGGTGATTGGTTTTAAATTTGGACAGCAGCCTGTGGTACCTTCACACCTTTAACCACATCAGTCAAACAGGAAGTAAAACTGTGATTTTCAAGCATTCAGCTTACTGCAACTACTGCAACATTTGTCTTGAAAAATTCAAGAATGTCATACCTGTGCTATTGGGGTGAACAGACCAAACATGGTTATACAAATTGAATTTAAGAGGACAGATTTTAGGCTTCCAAATTGTTTGCAATGTCCATCTGAAGTTGCCGTTGAAAAATTTTAGAAATGTTTTATAATTATATTGGTTTATAATTTTCAAAAAATGTATAATTTGCAGGCTGGGAAATTGACGGCAACTTATTCCGGTGGATCCACTGATGCCTGTTTTAAAGCACCAACCCAAAGAGTAAGTATTGTCCTGTCATGTAGCTTATTTCATTAAAAAAGATGCTCCCTTTTGACCTAAGGATCAGCCTGTTATACTTGAGAGGAAATTTAAATATTATTGCATGCCCTAGCAGTTCAGCAAGCTTTTTGCAATTCATACTCCTTTCACAGATAATTTGGTAAAATATTCAAGCAGCATATCCCAAGATATATAATTTGTCGGTATGTATCTGAGATACATGTGTTATGTATGAAGAGACCAAAAGTCAATTTAGTTGACCACTGGAACTGTTATTAGATGAATAAGTCTATAAGTAAGAAAACCTGTGAGGGAGCAGGGGGGCCATGGCCCTGCAGAATACTCCCTTGGCTTCCTCGGTCGATGGTAAGAGGCGAGAAAAGAGGTTGCTTTCTGTT
>JARFOD010019958.1:0-11022 GCA_031763545.1 Mopalia muscosa
GTTCTGTATTTGTGTCTGTCGTCATATAAGTGAAATACCCTTGAGTATGACGTTAAACACCAATCAAACAAACAAACCTTGGTTTACTGGTTAGCGAGTGCACTTACTAATCCTACTTAGATGTACTGTTCTCAGGATTGAGTCTGTGTATGAGTGAGTCACACAATGTGACCTGCCAATTGCAGGGGTGGTTTTTACACCATAATTGAGCAAAAACAGAGTGAAATACCCTTGAGTATGACGTTAAACCCAAATCAAACAAACAAACTTAAGACCACAGTATCCAGATAAAAAGGAAATGTGTCCTTGATAAACCATCTCTCCTGTATTGATCTACATGATCTTGAAATCTCTAAGGGTTCTAGGTCAACATGAGTATTAACAACTACTGGAATCTCATATTTGTACAGACTGATTTTGATATCTCCATAAGTTATAGGTATGCAAAGAAAGCATTTGATGGCTCCTTTTTTTTTTTACAGTTGAACGAAGATTATTTAATAAGACCGCACAGTTTGAGCAAACCAACCAGAGAAAATATCGCCAATATCAAAAAATCTGATTATGGAAATCGATTATCTAAGAATTTTTATGCGTTACATGAATCATGCAGACAGGAATATTTTTTTAAGTAGCTTGGAGAATTTTCAATTTGAAGTATTATTGTGAATGGAGTTTTGCTGTGGCTCAAATGGATTGAGCATTATTATGACTGATGGATAGCAAGAATGCTTTTATAAGGTTTCCTCAAGGTTTTTCTTGCTTTCTGGCTAAGTACAATATACTTGGAGTCTTTTAATGCAGTCAGCTATAAATAGGCCTGTGCTGTTGGGAAGAGCGGACAGAACAGGGTCTCCCCATGGTTATGCAAACTTAATTAGGGAGGACCGATTTATAGGTTTCTCAAATTCTTTGCAGTCTTCATCTAAATTTGCATTTTTCTACTGATTTTATCAAATTTTGTCATCGGATTATCAATGAAGATTTTATTTTATAGCAATATTGCTATATTTTTCACAAAGTCACATTTATGTATTTAAAAACTCAGCAATCCAGGGAAAAATGCAAATGTTGGGTTATGTTACAAAATTTTAGAGGACCAATTTTAAGGTTATGCTGGAAAAGATTACAGCACAGGCCTGTAAAGAGGAGAGGATTTATTTTCCACCTCAGGATTTGTATATAGCACTTGCTGCACCGTCGTCATATTAATGAAATACCCTTAAGCACAGTGTTTACCACAGATCAATCAACCAATTATTTTGTAAAAAAAAATTATTTTTTTTTATGTGCTAGAAGAATAAATTTGTCAGACTAATACTTTGGGTAAACAGTGACCCATAAGTGAAGCAATCAATCTCTATATGCACTTAGCTGATATTGCTTAATTTGGCTCAAACATGAAAAAATCAATCAATCATTTTATTTCAACAATAAATAAAGGGGATCAGTTAGTTAACAATTGAATTTTACTTCGCAAAGGCAGTTAATTTTCATCTTGTTTTATTTTAAATAATTTTGAGGATTAATGCAACCAAACATACACTTCTGTTTCTATTATGCAGTAAACGGTAACATATAACGTTTAGGTGGTAATAACGGGCCATCTATCACACCAATTTTATGAATTGCAGCATTTAAGTCGAATCAACCTTTCGTTTAATCACTGTTGTCTTTCTTTTTCCCTCAACGGGCCGTCAATTTGTGCTTTCTATATAGTTTATACATGATGTTATTTAGTGCAGTGTGATTCTATGACTCTAAACTGTCTGAGCAACCTTATATTTAACACACTTGTCTCTACTATTTCCTGCAATTTGTACAGGCAGTTATAACAAATTTAACTGTGCCAAGATTCAGCATGCAATGTAATTGCTGTTGTCAGTGATTGACTCTCTTTAAAACTTCAACGAAGCCACACCAGTCTGAAATTAAGCTAACTGTCCGTTAGGCTGGAATGGAGCTGCTGCAAATTGATCAGCCTATTTTTAAAGGGCTTCCGCGCATCAGTCGCTGAAAGTTGAATCTAGGGACCTCTTAGCTAGCTGTGAATTAAGCGAAATAAATAAAACTGCCACAAAAAATATCAAATATTGACATTCTTGCTGTGAGCTTATTATCAAAGCAGATCACTTTAAAACCAGAATTACTTTCACTAGTGTGATTCATGACATGAAGATCTGCCTTCAACAACACATGTACCCTTGAGTAATATGCTAAAGGCGCATTCTCGCAGTATGATTTTTAGTTATGACTTATGGGGATTCCCCTTATTTGCGATATTTTGATTGGACGATTCAAAAGCATGAAACAGTCGACCAATCAAAACTCTGCAAATAAGGGGATTCCCCTGAAATCGTTACTACAAATCGCACTGTGAGAACGCAACTTAACCATAGTTAAACAAACAATCAACAAAGCACAGCCTTAGTTTTGTGGTTAACGTATCTGCCTACTGATCCTACTTCAATGTATAGCTCACAGACATTTCAACCTATGTACATGTAGTATCGTGTTAAAGATTTGAAAGAAAAAAGTTTGTCAGAAAATTCAGATTTTAAACAAAGATTTCTGTGGATCACATTTTCAAAATTGACAAACTTCACATATTATATAAATGTATAGTCTTGAACTGTCAACATATTATTGTCAGACAATTACCACAAAAGCATATCTGCTGATTCACACAAAATCATGCTTTAAGATCTGTGATAATCGGCTTTGTTTTCGGTCTTTGCCGGTCCCCTGATTATTATAAGGCAGTTTGTTTGTTTCCAACAGTATCAAAACAAGTCAAATTAAAAGGTTGTGCTGGTGTCAATTTATTGTTGGAAAACACTGCCGTGAACTACATGTATAAGCTAATACATGAATAAATCAAGTCGATCAAGCAACCTAATTTACAGCCGTGTGTTCCAAACTTGCTGTCTTTACTAAGCACTAAAGGAACATTTTCCATTAGAGTGAAGTAGACAATCTGTCAAGTGAGATACCCTTCAGTATGAAGCTAAACCCAAATTAAACAAACAAACAAACTTTGTAGTTTTGTGATAGAACACAACGTTTCGATACGTATGCCTGTATCTTCATCAGGTGTAAAATTGACTAAAGAAAAAAAAATATATGTATCGAAACGTTGTGTTCTATCACAAAACAAGAAGTGGTTATCCAGAAACTCTATAATTATGTTACTCCACTTCTAAATGTCGTTTAAAACTTAAACTTTGTAGTTCTTGAATGTTCGTGTGCAACAGATTCAAGCTCAGAAACATGGCAATAAAGACCAGTCAGTCTTTTTGTATCATTCTAATGTTGTATTGTGAACAAATAGCCCTGGTGATAGATTATCCTCTTACCTCGTTCCCCTGAAGATTGTTTGTCTTATAGCAATTTAACAGCTGTCTTGGACATCCATTCTCAGATTCATATCTCAGGCCATAAAGGGATTATTAATAAACCCACAGGCTGATGGAAAAAAACACTCAACTGGTGGTTAATTAACAAGGAAACATCTCTCGCTCGTGGCTTCACAGTTATTGATGTGTACCAAATTTTGTTCCTTTATCCATTAGAAGATTTCTGTTTGTTTTTGTTGTATTTCTACTCCCTATTCTGTAAAGTTGAAGCTTGCCATGTTTTTCTTGTCCTTTTTTCCAAAATGATAAGAATATTGAAAGGTTACAACCTGTCCTACATCTTTAAAAGAAACAAGACAACTGATTTAATGACATAACTCCATGTTGAAGGCCTGTCTCTAAGCCAGGCTAAGTCTGCTATTAATGTCCCATCTTGATTTTGAGCAACTTGCCTCAGTAAAATACTAATATACATTTCTGTATCTTGATACATGTTCTTTCTTAATGAGAAAATATGAATGATCTAGTCAGCCAGACACAAACTTGTCAACTGATTCTGAAAACACAATCCAACAAAAAAAATGAACATCCTATCCTCAGAATTTGAAGTTGTCAAGATATCGTTATACACACCTTGAAATTATCAAGTTATTCTATATAAGATTTGATCAGCAAACTTGTTAAAACTAAAAAACTGGGCATTTCATTGCATATTGTTCATATTACAGGGAGTCAGATTTTTTTCTTCTTTCTCAGACCACTCTAAATTGTGCTATTTTACCCTATGCCATCAGTTTACAAAGTTTCCTATCAATTTTCCGCTGTATTTAGGCAATGAACAATCAGTCGTCATATAAGTGAAATACCATTGATTACGATGTTATATCCCAATAAAACAAACAAACAAGAAAACTCCTTGCGACCAATGTCATTACCAGTGAAGTTTTCCCTTGCTCATTGGGGTGCCATGTGAAACCTCTAGCAAACCAATAAATTACAAGATTTTATCAGTTTTGTTGGAGTTGCACAAAAATCCAACAGTACACTGTACCATCACAATTTTTACTGCCAAGTTCTCACATTAGTGATCGTTCAACGGAATAACCAATATCCCAATTCCTTAACAGCATTATCAAGATCAAAGGGATGTCTTACTGATCAGCCGTTGTCTTAATTCTGACCATTGACCATCGTCCAGTTCTACCCTAACAGCCTCTTACAGATGAAATACCCTAAATTTCTGACTGGAGTGTTGTATACCCAGGGACTGTCTGGGCAAAGGCACAGTACAAGCCATTTTGTTGGAACGTCTTCTTGTGTTGTGGCTGGTTGGGAAGGAGCTGCTTCTATTCCTGGTGCTCTCAGAGCTAAAGTACAACATGAAGCCGATCTGTACTTGTATTGCGGCTTGTGATTGCGCTGTCTTTTGTCCTGTGTTGTCTTTCTTTGTTGCCAATGTTGTTGAGGGTGGTTTCCTTCAACCATTGGGCTGGCATCCCACCATGTCAGTAAAATTACGTGCATGAGGGAGTAATAAGATGTGGCTCCGGCAATTGCTGGGTTGGCTTTTTCGAGGTTTCCTCTCCATTTTTCATTGAATATGGCATGCAATAGTCTGAAGTGTACAAGCTGCCGTCATATAAGTGAACTATCCTTGGGTACGACATTAAAACCCAATCAAACAAACAAACATTAAATTTACGGCATTAAACCCCGATCAAACAAAAATTAATATGTTACCATTCCATTTATTAGGAATATGCTGATGTCCACTGATCAGCACTGATTGCTTGTGGTGATAACTAGCAGGCAGTTTAACTCAGGGATGAGCTTGTACATGTAGTAACTCCATGCCTTTGATCTCTCTCTATGTAGACAGATACAATTAGAGCAT
The DNA here is from genome assembly GCA_031763545.1 of Mopalia muscosa. Taxonomy (NCBI): domain Eukaryota; kingdom Metazoa; phylum Mollusca; class Polyplacophora; order Chitonida; family Mopaliidae; genus Mopalia; species Mopalia muscosa. The sequence continues at coordinate 5,251 of JARFOD010019958.1, forward strand.
ACTCAAATACTAGTATCCTGCAGAAATATGTAAATTTTCTTAGCATTGGTAAAATGCAGCCATATCTAAATCCTCCCAAAATATAGAATTATCAGACAATATCATGTCGCAGTGTAACTGGGCTAAAAATAGAGACACACTAGTGTTTTGTCCATTTCATTTAACCCTAGATAATGGTAAGAAAAAGTGCTATTCTCTGGCTCGAACATTTTTTTTTTTATCCTTAGAAAACACCAATCAATCAATCAATCATTTGAAGATAAATATATAAGGCTATACAAAACAAAAATATCTTATCTTGGTGAAAAACTTGATTTGCAGATTTTCACCCATTTAAAAACAGTTGTTAGGAAGTATTTCAGTCAAAAATTGATTTGCAAAGTCATCCGCGGCACAATTATGTACGGTGCTTGTTTGGCCTGAACGACCTTGTCACTGTTTAATAATGATGAACACTGAAGCAGAAGATTGCTGGTAAACTGATCAAAAATAGAGATAACTCGAAGCTGGAGGTTGCCATGTTATCTCTGCTTTGGATACAAGCAAGAACTGGTCCTCTCATACCCTTATACCAGCTTTATGTTATCTCTGGATTAACACTGTATAAATTAAGATTGTAAGTTATGCCATCTGGGTAATGGAGTGTGAGCTATTCAATGGCCAAGAACAGAATGCCTGCTACTTGCTTCATTAAACAAATAAATCTGAATGGACGAACCATCAGATGAGTGATGCAGTCTGTTTCAAGTATGTCCATACCATGGTCAACCAAAAAGGAGGAATATTAACTTTGATATAGAAACAAGCATTTCAAATTTTATTGGGGCCAACGGCCCTGGCTCAGTAGTAGCATGTGCGCTTACTAAACTGAACCAGCTTTGATGTTCCATTCATTGAATTGAGTCTGCCTGTCAACCATCAGGTATATGAGTGAGTCACATGGTGTGGCTCTGACATTCAAGGTTTTTGGGTTGTTTTTTTTTTGCGAGGTTTCCCCCAGGTTTTCCACCGTAATAAGCCTAGGTGCAGTGTGAAGTGGACAATCCGTCCTAATATAAGTGAAATACCCTTGGGTACGACGTTAAACCCCAAACAAACAGACAAAGGATAAAATTTTATTGCAGTTGTTTCAGTCCAACAATTACTGATTTTTGCTGTTGGAGTTCCATCACCATCATATAAATGAAATAGCCTTTAGTACGAGGCTAAACACCGACCAGTTAACCAAACCAATTCAAAATATCTAAAACCCATTATTTAAATTTTATAAGTGTAACTGTATCATCAACCAGATAGAGGGCTATCAGAATATTTCTATAAATGTAAAGACACCAGGCAGGCCTTTGTGCTGGTCCATGCATGGATTAAGTCCCTTTGACTGGCTGATAAATATCTCCACAGAAGAGCCTAGCTGCATTGTTTGTGGAAGGATTAGATGGGTCCTCACTATCAACATTTGCACCATGATTGACATGTGTGAATAGTGGCTGCTGGCTATGGTACCATAATCTGGTATAGAGAATTAAGCTCCTAGCATACCAAACAAAGCATTTCTTTATGGATATAACTGGGGTGGTTAACTCTTCAGGCATTCACCAGTCTAGTTCAGATAGTTCAGTGGATCCTCGATCCTCTATTTCTGGCTATTGTGGAGAGTTAACCGTTATGGTGAGTGACAAATTTTACTTTTTTATTGGTATACAGTTTGTGGGTTACCAATTGACATTCTAGAGTTCCTACTGCTTATAAAAATGGAATAACTGTAGAGCTATCTCCCGTAGGACAGTATCTCATGAACAGTTACATTCTGATTCTGTCAAACTCTTGACACAGAAGGAAAATAGATTTTACAAGACTAAAACACTTATAGCATGATGTTCACCTCTGGTATGTGAGTGAGTCACAGAACGTGGTATGGGCAATGGTAGTGGTTTTATTTTTGCAGAGTTTGTAATTGAGGCAGGGAACCTTGAGAAAAGAACAATCTGTTGTCACTTGAGTGAAGTAACCTTGAGTAGGATGATAAAACCCAGTCAAACAAAAATCAGTGAAATAACCTTGTTTGACGTAAACTAGTTATATGTAGTCGATAAGTTACACAGGAGGTATAACAATGACAAAATGAATGTGTAAATGTGAAAAAAGGAATTCTTGGTGACTATTGAAGAAGTGAGAAATACTATGAACAGGGAGTGATTCTATTAGTTCCTTTAACTTAATACCATATAAGTCATGTGAAGTCGATGTTTGCAACACAATATAGCCAACAAGAACTGACAGCCTCTATAATGGGATAAACAAGGTGAAAACCATCAGGTAGAATACACGAAATCAGCTCAAATTTCGTCCATAACAAATCCTGACTTTTTTGCTTGCTGTGACAATATTACAGAATGTCACAATTTCCAACTCTTTAGCTTCCAAAATGGTAATTTTATGGACGAATTTAAGATAAGTTCAATTTGTCATTGATATGAAGTACCTTAGGGCTTAGGCAGACACCTGTCCAAATGGACACCCTGAACTGAACAATTGCCTCATTGGGACACCCTGTTTTTAGAATCTTTAACATGCTGGAGATAGGAAAACTGTCAAAATTGGACACCCAGGTATTTGAAACATGAAGCAATGTGACCATTTTGGACACCCTACTTCTGATTTCTGGCTAAGCCCCTACAGAACTACACTGTCTTGATAGGAAATAATCTATCATGAGGCTGGTCAATGGTGGAGGTAATACAGACTTCCATGGTGATTACTAGGACACATATAAATCGGTCAGAAATTGCCATGAGATTCTTAACAAAATTTGCTAGTCTTTAAGCAGACCAAAATAGCTCTTTTCTCGGGGAAGCTTGCTTCTGTCACTTTATTTCCGTCAAGCCGCCAGACATGAAACATGTCCATGTACTAGCAACATTGTGCAACACTGTCCTTATGAGTGTACAGATTTTCACCTGTAAGAAGAGTGATCACTCACTCTCACCTAAAGCTCACCTGATTAAAGATTTACGTAAAAAACGTTTTCAGATTTTGCAGATTCTCCAATTTAACATTATGCTAAATAGAATTCACTCTCCTAGCTAATAAAAATACTCACCCAAAACCAACCAGGTGAGTGATTTTCAGCTCTCCCGTTCATTTCAAACATGAAGCCCTGGGAGTATTTTTGGTAACTTTTTATATGCAAAATTTTTTAAGTCTGTAAATAACTCCTTTCCAATGATTTCAAAGGTCTCCTCACAAAAATGGAAAAAAACAAATCTTGTCAAAACATAGAAAAATGTGAATAAAAAAAGCTAAATAGGTTATCCTTGTTTCAAATAAAATGTCTCATTTTTTTGTAAAAAAGCAAAATTTATATTAAAAAAATCTTGAATAGTTTATTTTGATTTTTTATCGCATGAGATGAGTACATGGTTTGCGTGCCTTTCAGCTGTCTCCGTCACATTATGTCATGTTGTTGTTGTGTTTGTTTGTCCACATGACAGCTGACCCAGATTTGTGGTTATGTTAACATTGATGTAATCAGGTTCAGGTTGTCTCCAGTCACCCTAGTCAATCTAATAACACCAGATAAATAGGTTCACAATCAGTGTCTAAGCTAGGATTGGGAATCTGCCGGTCATAAATCCCTATTTTGAGGACTTTTCTATTTTGCTACTTTGAAATGTTAGAATTCAGAATTTTTACGTATCATTTTAACCTTTTGTAGAATTCTGCCTGTCAAAAATGATAGGTGGACGTGTCTTTAGCTAAGACTACATTCACAATATTGTCAAACTAGGCCTACATTTTCTCCCTGTTGCTCCATTGGTTTAATGTTAGATTTGATTATAAAGTATTAGTAAAATCTTATTTTATGTCTAACCAAACATGTTTTAAAAACATGTTTATAACAGTTGAAATGCTTTTTGTTTTTGGTATTTAATAAATTTATAAAAATCTAAAGCATTTGATTGGTCAGAAACTTGATCATGTACATGTACCTATAGTCATATGGGGCGGAATCATTGTGCAGTACGGCTACCTCACAACTTCTAGATAATAGCACCCCTAGTGGGAAGATTTAAGTTGGTCTGAGCTTTTGTCGCCAACCTTAGTCCTACATAATGTAGTTTTACCGTTCACAGGATCGACTCCATCTGTTGAGCCTCAGGTATATGAGTGAGTCACAAGATGTGGCTCTGGCAATTGCGGGGATGGTTTTAGGAGGTTTCCTTGCAGTTTTCCACCATAATAAGGCAAGGAACAGTGTGAAATGGACAATCCGTCATCATATAAGTGAAATACCCATGAGTACGACTATTTCAGCCTTAGAAATATAATAGCCCAATTTTCACTTTTAAACTGTGACATTCAATTGACTGTTTACTTGATCAAATCTTTAAATTATTAAGACATTTGCAGTTTAGTGACAAAATTATCCCGTAGTTGTCTCTGCATTGTCATTTAAACAGCTTTTAACATGCTTGTAAACATATGGTTATTTCTGTGCTGAACATATTTCAATGTTTGTAAACTTTGTAAAAGTTAATGGTAAGCCACAATTATGCTTGCTGCTATTGTGTGGTCATTAAGGCTAGCCAGTTACATGCACTCTAAAATCTCTTCCTATTAGCTCAGGAACAGTTTTAGGGTAAGCCGCTTTAAATAAAATACTTTGTTTCCCCCAAAGGTAGATATATGTCAATATATATATATATATAAATGATTTCAAAGGTGTCTAGTAAATATTTATGTTCTAGGGTAAAGTCAGAAATTCTATTTTGAATCTGGTGTGAGAAAATATGTCTAGAACACATGGATTTAGTTTTTTGGAGGGGAAAATACCCAACGGTTGTAAAACGCTGTATATCAATCTGCAAGTAAATAGAAAGTAGATTGTTTCGCTGAAGGTGAAGGTTCAATATTATGACTATAAGGAATGTAAGGTGTTTTGGTGCGTACAATTTGTTTTGGTGCGTACAATTTGTTTTGGTGCGACAATTTCTTTGGTGCGTACAATTTGTTTTGGTGCGACAATTTCTTTGGTGCGTACAATTTGTTTTGGTGCATACAATTTGTTTGGTGCGTACAATTTGTTTTGGTGCGTACAATTTGTTTGGTGCGTACAATTTGTTTTGGTGCGTACAATTTGTTTGGTGCGTACAATTTGTTTTGGTGTGTACAATTTGCAGTACATTCTCTAGTCAATAAAACCAGCTCCTTCAGAAAATATACAAAACACATCTGTGCTGTTGGGGTTTAAATTGAGTCCTCCATTTGCCTTGGGGCTTTCACAGTTAAGGAGCAATTTGACGCTGAGCGTGTTTTATGATTGTCCCATCTTGTCTTTGCTTGTTGATTGGCAGTGGTGTCAAAGGTGATTTTCTTCAACTTGATGACTTGATAGCCATCATATAAGTGAAATAGCCTTAACTATGGTGTTAAACTGTATAGGTATAACAAACAAACAAATCATTTTGTTTGATTGATTAAACCCCCAATCAAACAAACAAAGTTAATGGGAAGAGTTGTGCTGTTCATCTGATGTGTTTACATTGGCCTAATTCCTGGTTTAACATTTCAATTTACAGAGCCCTGTGTGGGAGCGGGTGGGCCATGGCCCTGCAGAATACTCCCTCGGCTTCCTCGGTTGATCGTAAGAGGCGAGAGAAGAGGTTGCTTTCTGTTGCCCTGGTGTTCACAGAGTTAAAGGGTAACGGGAAGCAGATTTGTTTGTGATGTTCTATATTTGTGTCCGTCGTCATATAAGTGAAATACCCTTGA
>JARFOD010019969.1:0-11021 GCA_031763545.1 Mopalia muscosa
GGAAGCTTTGAATAAAATATTAATATGATTGGAGCAGCAGTTGCTGAGATATATTGATAACAAGAATTGTTATGGGACGGACGGACGGACGGACGGACCACGGAGAGTGATGAGAATGGACCACGGAGAGTGATGAGAATAGCCCACAGTCAGAATGACTGTGGGCTAAAAAGAAATTTGCTGGCATACTAAATGTTTTGTTGGCATGCCCAGTTTTCTGTTAAAAATGATCTTTAATTAACTGATAATCACAGGTTTGATTGTCAAGGGCTATTAAGGCACAACACACGCACCATTATTTTGATCGGTAATATAAAGAACGGCTCAAAAAATGAGAGACTATTCCCAATGTTCCTACAAAATGCAAATTTCTTGTGTCTAGTTGTAATGTTAAACCTCATGACATGTGCTTGATCTAGGAATTTATTTTGGGTTTTTCAATAGTTTATAAGAGATTTTTTTTAACGAGGAAATTTGTGAAAAAGGAATATATGTAGATATCAATGACGAGGAATATATATACACATTTCATTATATTGTCTGATTGTAACGAATGAACTGGTTGACTGTTTGGCGCAGTAGACCATGCAGTGACACGTGGAAATTCGCTATGGCTAAACAGTTGTACCAGGCTACCAACCAGGCCTAATTTTAAAAAAAATTTGCGTAACCGATCTACCTTTCGAGTGAATTAAAACCCACGAACCTATCGTTCAGTTACTTGAAAAACATTTGCGAGAACAGTCGTTCTCATATATAGGTTATGTAAATATACAGGGTAATTACGTTAAAATGGACCACAAGATACCTCATAAACGGTTATAGCTGGTACCAATGATTGTTTACCCATTTTAATCAAATACATGTATCATTCGCAAATAAAGTCTTTAATACCAGTATCGAGTAAACCAACCTGGGAATGCCCCGCGGGTAGGTTAAACAAGGCACGACTGTCATAATATAGTGTTGTTGTTGTTGTCTCAGCAGCATGTGGCTTCAAGACAAAGGGTTACTCGGGTCATTAACAGGGCAAATCAAGGCACATGGGGTGCATTGGGTTTAATTTTTTGTGAACTGTCAACGCTTTCAACGGCATTAGCAGACAGAGGTAAAGAAGACCATGATAGACAACGGTGCATTTGATTGACTGTGGAGCCGGAGCCAGCTAACACAGCCTTAGGTTTTCTATTTCGCACTGTTTATCCATCGGTTTCATTTTTAGTTATTAAATTCAGTTGGTTTTTTTTCTTCAAATTTACGTCGTAAATGAAGCAAGAACTGGTTCATACCTAATTAAACTTAGAATATGGTCAGTCTACTCTATCATAAAAAATATTTCTGAGATCGTATGCGAATCCTTTTCTGGTTATCTTGTATATAACATGTACATATTATTCACTGTAGACATCTGATGTACATGGTCTTAGTTTCTGTGAACGGCGACTGTTCCCGTGAATCTTCGTTTGTGTAACCTCCACATAACCTGAAAGACTGTTCAGGTTAAAAAATAAGGCCTGTACCAACTATAGACAATAGAGATCTTTTTTTATAGCACCTTATTTGAAACTCATCTTCCTTTTCAACTTTCAACGATCAAGCTATTTTTTTAAACAATTTTCAATAATTGTTTTTTTTTGTCCTCTCTCGAATATTCCCTACTTTTTCGAACCATGGTAATATTAAAGTTTAAAATTGATCAATGGATTTTTACAAGATTATTAACATATTTGTAATTCTGGGTATCCAGCTTCCCAAAAATATATACAAATACAATTTTGTGACCTACATGTACAACAGTGTATATTCTGCAGCTTCTGCATCACAATAGGCTTAGGAATGTTTGTTTTCATCAAAATCAATCCAGGGGTCAAGCAAGACTTTAAGACAGCTGTGACAAAACACTACATGTCCAATACAAGCCTTTTCAGCATACATTTGGAAACATGTCTAGAGGATGACAAGACCCATTCCTCAATCTAGTTAAGAAAAAAAAAAAAATCAAATCCTATATGTAGCTTGCCTTTACATGCGAACAGGTTTTCTCACAAGCATTAAGAGGAGAGAGACAAATGAGACCAGCCTTGTCACAATTTGTTTCTACATGTCAACTGACATGTATCTGTGTTAAAAGTAGCCAGGACAAGTACTATGTACAGTGTAAAGAACACCAGAATAAAAAAAGAAATACATGTATCAGAAATATATAACTGCAACACAACACACATGTATGTACTCCTTCATTATACCTTGTTTAAATACAAATAACCTTATATCATAGTGTTAACCACAGGGGCGTCTCTGTGTCTTTGAGACACTCAAGAAGCCATTTGAGACACTATGTTTCCATCGAATTTAATATGGGAAAGATAAGGACACAGTAAAATGAGACACCCTGTTACTGTAAAAGTGGTGATTAGAGACACCCTCTTCTTTACTATCACTTGAATGCTTGATTCAGTCATCCATTTTATGCATTCAGAGCCCTGTTAAAATAAAATACAGTAATTGTTTCTTTTCAATATTCAACATAAGACTTGTATGGATGACAACTTCGGTTTAATATCAGAGCGACGTTTCGATGTAGTCGTTAACATCGTAACTACATCGAAACGTCGCTCTAATATTAAACAGAAGTTGTCATCCATAGAACTCTTATGTTGAATGTTATAACCAACTTCTATATGCCTCTAAAACAAGTTCTTTTCAATAATACAGTTACATGTACATGCAATTTACTATTTATTATTTTATTATGTATGAACCATTGGATACTGTGTAAGAGTTATACACTTGGTAGTGTGTACATATAGCCTCATGTGGGTTGAGTCAACACAATAATGCTGCCATATTTCACTGTTTCTAACCATTAATGTTATCAGGTAGCTGGTACCTTACAGACAATCAGGTCAATCAACAGCACTTATATAAAAAAATATATATATTTATTATCTATAATAAAAAACTGGATTATTCATTTATGGGGCTGATTAATTTGAATTTAGAGAACCAGCCTACATGATTAAATATGAGACAGGAAAAGGCATTCACACTTGTTTCTCAATAGCGAACTGTTGTTATTCACAAAACCATAAACATGTTTTAACGTCGAAATACCAGGATTAAGCTTCTATTATATCAGATCTAAGTGATAAAATAATTTTTCCATCTCAGACTTGGGCCTACTGTCTACAAGTCAATGTCTGTATGAAAAACCTATAAACAGAGAAATATTAAACGATTAACCCATAACACTCAACCAGGTAAAGCAGCAAATCAGCAGCACTGTATTCACCTTAATGACTCAGTTTGAAAAATACAACAAAATATTAAACATGACAACTTAATGGTTTTAATTATGAGAATGTTATGTTATCATGTAATCCTATAACATATACATGTATGCATGGGTCATGCCTTAATATCAACCAGTCTACAGTTGTGTAAACTCCTTAGCATTGTAAATTTGTAATCTAGAGATAAGCGTACCTTTTTCTATTTTTCCAAACTTAATTTTTGCACTTGTCTACTGCATACAGAAAAGATTAGCCAACAACGTATATATACAATTATCAGTGACACCGACGTTATGAAGTTAACGAGTACATCTGTCTGAGCTTAGTCACTCCTTTTATACAGGGCTATTTTCAGCAAATGGCACATAATGCACACAATATCTTGTATAACAGTTCCACAAATACACTCCTGATATGTTAATGTAAGGTAAATGATGTCTGCGATGTTCAGATTAAAGCTGCAAACCACTGCATCTACACTTGCAACTCCAAAGACAACTTAAAAAACTTTTACACTGAAAGACTGGAAGCCAATGTGAATTATAAGCTTACTGTTCAAATATCTGACAGGATTTAAATCAGGGACTCCACAACTAACCCTCTGTGTTACCTACTTAAAAACTATCCAGGATATAATTTTGAAAAGTACTACCAGTAAACTTGCCACTCATCTGCCTTGTTCTGTGACCATTATTTATCAATAAACCACCTCTCTGCGGAGAGTACCAAACGTTTCCACAATGATATTACATGTGCGCTTAATACACGCTGAATATACAGGTTTGTTTGTTTGATTGGTGTTTAATGTCGTACTCAAGGGTATTTCACTTGATGGACGACTTACAAACATATCTGCTTCCCGCTACCCTTTAGCTCTGCGAACACCAGGGCAAAAGAAAGCAACCTCTTTTTCTCGCCTCTTACGATCGACCGAGGCAGCCGAGGGAGTATTCTGCCGGGCCATGAATATACAGGAAAATGACCACTCACAAACTACTTTTGCTCATGTTAAAACATTAATTCCATTCACAAGTTTGTAAAAATATGTAATGATAATATATATGCGTTCGCTTCATCTGACTGTTGAAAACAATGAAACGTTATCAGAGGTAACAAAAATAATGATATCTATAAACATATCCATGAATACTTGTAGAGACTGTAAAAACTTGTCATATATCCAGCATATTATATTGTTATACAAAAAACAACCGTTTCTCCAAACAACACAGGTATGTATCTAATCAAAAATTGTTTTCTTGTCAATGATTTATTTCTTTTTTTTTTTAAATCTGATTTATGATGATTTTGATCAAATGTGTGATCGGAGACCATAAATGAATTCACTGGTGTTGAAACAAGTCAAAACATTTCAATGTTATTCGCTCTATACAGTTGCATATTCAAATTTTTCAGTGAAATTCGCAACGAAATTTATAAAATGGACACTAGGAAGGATAGACCATTTTAATAACGTCAGACATTCCTCTGTAGCTTTGTTAATACTGCACTTTCGCATGCTTGAAGAACTGCATGCTAAAGCTGGTTTATTAATAAGGCCTACACCCTTTGGCAACATGTACCCCCCACCCCCAATTACAAAATATATTTATAATTATAAATTTTTGCAATCAAAAGATATTACTTATACTAGCTCAGTACCATCCATAAAAGAAGCATGACTTCCTTATGATTATTTGGAGGAAACGAGTGAGTACTCCTTTCAAATTATTCCTTATCTTGAACACTGGTACTATTCAATGTAGCTACATGTTGGTAAGGATGCTGAAGATAAAGATCTGTCTGGTATCACAACATACACTTGCCAACAGGAGGGACACTGTAACTGACTGTGATGGTTTACTGATCCAATGCACCACAACAATTACTGCTATCAGGGATAAAGATAACCAGTTTAAGAGGAATCAATTTCCTTTGTCCCTCAATGGGTGCTAGTTAAAGGTGATTAGACATTATGAGCCCAAACATGCGACATCAGAAGGGCTATAGACTAAGTGAAATCATGATACATGTCCAGCAAATGTAGCAGGCAAACAGGCTTCTCTGGAGTGTGTGCAGGCTACAGGGCAAACAATACATAACCCAAACTCCCAATAGCCTCATACTTTACATGCTGTGGAAACACTGGCTAATAGTCAATCTCAGCACACTCCAAACTGCAGTGGAATTTTCCTCTGCAGAGCCTGGGGCCTAATCTCAACTGAGCCAGGCAGCCAGTGGATTTGTTTAGGATAAGAAGGGTATGTGAGGTAGCAGTTTCAACTTCATCAGACCAACATTTATTATATGGGAGTATGTGAAATACCACACAGCACTCAAGGTGTCACTGGGAATAACAACTGCCTCACCATATCACCAGAAAGTTGTACATATAAGCTTATTGTAGTACATCTACGACTACAAGAGTAAGTGAAAGGTTCTCTGAAATACACTATTACAATATAAAAAACACACAATCTCTAAAGAAATCAACTTAGGCCTAGAAGCTGTGTTTCCTCTAACCGTTTTTAAAGACGTCATACAAATCAGTGGATATTAAATAAAACTGATTAAAATTTTTATACTTAAATATTTATGATAAATTATGATTATTTAAGTTATCCGCTCTCCATCATTTTGCGGCTTGATTTTGTGAATTCACATGTTTGATAAGGGAGAGCCCAAGAGTGGCGGTGGCCTCTGGCAGCGCATACAGACGCTTGCATGACCAACAAACATTCAAACTAACGATTCTGCTATCAAATTATAACAATTTGGTAAAGTCTTTTAAAAACAAAATTTTTTTTTCTTTCAAAAGCCAACATTTTTTTGGACAAAAAACAGAAGTATGGTGTCCACAATAGTCATTTTGGTTCACTGTTTAAATAACTGTCAGAGTGTCCTGTTTTTACTATTTCCTGAATGTTAAACTTTTTTAAAATGGGTGTCCAAATGAGGGTTAAGGTGTGAGCTCTAAAATACAGAACAAAAAAGAAAATAAATTTATTCAATGCAGATGAGTTTTGGATTTCACCAATTTTATAACTTCCTGCATGAAGGAATCAAGTGCAACATTTTTGATCTGTCAATTTGAATATATCCACTTACAATTTCTATTGCCTTTGTTTTCTTGTATTTTTTGTCTAATCCCAGGTGCTCAAATACTGTTTACATATTATAGCATATGTGAAATGGACGCAGCTGTAACATAGTTCATTTATATTCTAGACTTGAATTGAAACACAGAAAATATTTCCAAATAAACAAGTTTAAACGATCAAATGATTCGAAATGAAGCAAAACTGGTCTCTCGTGGAAGCCCTCATTTTGTTTTTTCATGTGAGCGGAACTCAAACTCTTAAAGGTTTATTGGCATTCAGCATCGGTTCCCACATCGGTACTGGCTTGTCTGAAAATCGACCAAAATATCAAACATGTTTGATCCGAACAACTGGTCAGCTGACGGCTTCGGCCATCATTATCGATGTTGTCAGACTGAATACACATGGCCATATTTTCCACGCCATCAGGCCCATGACTGGGCGATATTGTTCTTGTGTCCCCTGCATATTATGATCAGTTATCATGAATCTAGTAAGCATAAATATTGTAAGCTTTGAACTATTATACTGACAAAAATAAAAGTATTGTTCCTGTACAAATGCCCATACAGTCTGCAGGTGCAATCTTTGTCACTTTTTGTGTCAGACAGTTCAAACACATGGTATTGTAGCCTATTAAGGTAGCTCGGTCGGCCTACTCTGCACATATAGCTTTGACTTGCCATTTTTTTTTTTTACATATTCTCTACTTTTTCCCCGCCATTGTACTGACTGACTGGCTTTGAAATCAGCCGGACCGTATAATTTTTTAGTTTGTTTGATTGGGGTTTATTGTCGTACTCAAGGGTATTTCACTTATATCAAGACGGATTGTTCACTTCACACTGCACCTACATGTAGCCTTAATCAGTGGGAAACCGAGAGGGAAGCTGATAATATGTGACTGACTTATACCGGATGGTCGACAGGCAGACGAGATCCAGTGAGCAGTACATCAAAGCAGGTTTAGTTAAGCAAGCGCACACGTTACTACTAACCCACGGACGCAGGCTGCCAGACCATAATGCATTGGAAGGCAAAACATGCCCTAGTGAAGGCATGGCGTCATAAAATGATGTAGCCTGCTTTGCGTTGACACCGCTGAGTATTGTTATTGTTGTGCTTATTTTTGTTTGTTGAAATTATTCACCAATGAAAAAAAATGGCCCATTTTTCACGAGAACGGTCGTTCAGGTTACGTGGAGGTGACGCTTTGTTGAAATTTTTCACCAATGGGAAAAGCAGGCCTTATTTTTTCACACGAACAGTCGTTCAGGCTACGCAAACAAAAAATTCGAGCGAACGGCCAAACTAGGACCGTTGGATGTCTACACAGACTACAGTGTAGCCCTACTACACAAGCTCGCCAAAAAAGAATTCTCATATGCTGTCAAAAATAGTTGTTATGTTACTCTGATAATAATCTAAGTTTATTTAACTATGAACCATTTCTTGCTTCACTAATGACGTAATTTTGAGGAAAAAAAGACAATTGTTTTACTAACTAAAAATGAAACAGAGATCGATAAACAGCGCGAAACAGAAAACCTAGGGCTGTGTTAGCTGTGGCCTGGTTGGCTGGCTTCTGCTCTACAGCCAATTAAACGCACCGTTGGTCTATGGTCTCTTTTAACTCATGGTTTTGAAAGCCTTGACAGTTCACAATAAATGAAACCCAACAGACTAAATTTGGATAACTTTGCAAAAAATTTAATTAACTGCACTCCATGTGCCCTGATTTGCCCTGATATTGACCGGATTAACTCTTTTGTCTTGATAAAGACAAGTACTCAGCTTACCACATTTTGTGGATGCAACAACAACACTTTATTATGACAGTCAGTTGTGTCTTCATGTTCAACCCACCCAGAGAGCATTCACAGGTTGGTGTACTGGTAATAAAGACTTTATTTGTTAATGATATTTGATTAAAATCGGTAAACAAGGATTGGTGGCAGTTATAACCGTTTATGCGGTATATCGCTGTACATTATAGCATAATTACGTATATTTACGTAACCTATATACGTGAACAACCGTTTCGTGTAAATTGTTTTCACATTAACGTGTTTTTAAAAAATACACTCTAACGATAAATGGGGTATGAACAATTTTGAAAAAATAAGGCCTGAAAAAGTGATCAGGAATGTAGTTCCCAAGTTCCACACTGGCGGCAACTATCAGCAAAGAATTATTCACAGTTGTGCTTATTGTAATCTTCAATCATAAAAGAGCTATAAATAACACAATCGACAATTAGTAATAAGTTGATGGCATTTTCCTTATCTTTTTAATCTATATAGCAATCATTTTAAGGAAAAGCTGAAAAACAGGATTTCACTATTTGTGGGCTGGCTCTTATATAATATTGTTGCTGGTGTTTATTAAAGGTTTCATAGCTCAGGTGTACATATTGTGAATAAACAAGTAATTATTTCCCTTGACAACAACAAGTATAGCTTTAAGCCGTCTCCAAACCCATTAAGAACAGCCCATTTGTATAATAATGCGGACTTGTCTTTCGTGTTTTCCACTGCACTGTTATAGAACTCCTCTTAAGGCTTAGAAAAAATATGCTATGTTTCCTCTAACGACCTGAAAAAAATTGGGCTAGGCAGGCAGGATTTTAAAAAAAATTTTTTTTTTAGACATGGACAGTAGATATTAAATAAAACTGATAGAGATGTTTGCAGGAGGACTGAAAAACATTACATTGCTATCAAAATATGCCATTTTGTAAAGGTCTCTTAAAAAAAAAAATTAAAAAAAAAGCCAATAAAAACTTTAGAATCGCGTCTATTTCCGAGTAGTTCGTAGGTTCGGTCCGGTTAGAGGAAACAAGACCATTTTTTTCAGACCTAAGATAATGAGACACATACTGGTACTTCAACAAACACGTTACATGTATAAATATCTCCATATTCAATCGCGATAAGATCGTATCTCGATACACTGATTGTCAGCTGCGTTTAATAGTTGAGGATTTTTTAATTTCCAACCCCTTCAAAGAGAGGATGCTCCATCTCGCTGCCGTATTGTGAACTGATAAATTAAATGATAATTGTTGTACAGTAACAGTTTTGCATACCGTACGGTAATGGGAGAGAAAAAAAAAACAGACTAAAATTTAAAATCTTGGTTATTAATTTTATTTACATTAGCTATAAATGATGAATGAAATGACAGAAATATGCTTGAAAAATTGTAAAAAAAATAAACACAGAAAATACAACCAAAAAAAAAATGAAAAAAAAAAAAAAAAAAAAAAAATATATCGGCATAAATAATACAAAATAACACAACTACATGTAAAAAAACTATAAGATATTAATTAAATAAAGATCATAGATGTATGTTTAGTTTTCGTTTTTTAGTTTGGCAGTCATTTTGACTGAATTGTAAACACCATTTATTGATGCAAAAATGCATATTTCAATAGGTCACAGGTTTTCACATGGCTGTATGTGTAAAATAAAATAACCTAAGGAATGACCTAATTATGTCAGCACAAATCATCATATCCATAGGTCAGAGCTTCTGAGATAAATTGTTCTTGTTTTCTTCAGTAGTTTCCGGAGAATACGCACAAGTAACTTGAAATAAATGACGTTATTAGGTCAACGAAGGAAGCTTATGTAATTTAACTAGCAATCCTGTTCAGGTGGCAAATTCAATATTTTTGTCATAAATAATGTTTGGATTAACAGACCTGTGTCTCAGTGTCTTTGAGACCTCAAAGAAGCCATTAGAGACACCCAATTTCAGTCTAATTTAACACGGGAAAGACAGGGAAACAATAAAATAAGACCCTCTTCTTGATTTTTGGCTAAATTACTATGTTTCCATAATTTTTCTTCAATGCAGTCAAATGGAGCATGAGTAGTACATAGACAATTGACACTATTTTTATTTAGAAAATATCATAAAGAATGATAGACAAAGATGCCAGTAAAGTGATCTGTCGCTGCCGCTGTCTTTTCGATCAAGTTTTCATGCTGTTTCGAGACATGTTTTGTTCCAACCAATCAAATAGACTAACTAGTAACCCATTTATGACTTCTAAACCTAAATTAAGACAATCCAACCATATATCGATAGAGAAATTTCCGTTGTTCAGAAATACGCCTCAAACATGTTATTTGACATAGTTGCCAAACGATGTAGAGCATTTGTATATTCAGAAAACCGGTGAAAACAAAATCACAATTCCTATTCTTTTTGCAATTTAAACATACAGCATCTGATGGTCAGAGGGCGTCACAGCACATATTAACAACATGGACTGACTGTAGCATAAGTCACCGTGTGACACCGTCAGTGTTTTCATACCGTCTTATTCTGGTAGTTTATAAGCCAAACAACAACAGTGTGTCTTCACTGTGAACATGCAGTTCCTACATCGTGAACACACCACCGTGAACACAGATCATTCATGAGGTTAATTCTTTGGTTTGTTTGATTGGTGTTTAACTTCGTACTCATGGGTATTTCACTTATATGACGACGGATTGTCCACACTGTACAAAGCCTTATTACTGTGGAAAACCAGAAGGAAACTTCGTAAAAATCACCCCCGCGATTGCCGGAGCCACAACATGTGACTCGCTCATATACCTGATGGTCGAAA
>JARFOD010019979.1:1845-41740 GCA_031763545.1 Mopalia muscosa
CCCCCCCCCCCCCCCCCCACAAAATGTACTATGATATGTTGACGCCTATAGGTTAACAAGAAGATTATTTTACGGTACCCGGTACGATGTATTTTTGCCGTACGGCCGGTTGTGAAAGTGGCTCAAGGTTTTCCAAGAAATAACAACATTGTTTAATGTTTTGAAGCTAAGTGAGACAAGCATCTATTCATCTTTAAAAGAATGTGGTTTGACTTTATCTTCATTTCAAAAACATTCCTTAAACAATGTAGGTATATTGTTATATAACACACGTGACCCGTTCGTGTGACGGAAGAGAATTCTTTGTTGAATAAATTATAAAGATTATTCTAGAGCCTTCTCTAAACAATGTGCTGCGTGTGTAGTACGCTACACATGCGTTCCGTTGAAAGAAAATACTTAATGAAGGAATTATAAACCGATTTTATGTTTGATGTCATTTAGCGGAGAGATTGTACCTTAGCATGGATCACTCCCCAGTGCACACGGCAGTTGGATCTCCTCTAACGCTAAACTGTAACATTGGCGGATACGGAATCAACGTGTCCCCTACTTTCGTTCGCTGGGAAAGAAGGACAAGCAATGCTGGCGAGTTCCACCAGATCACACGAAACTTGGAAGTCTTGGCGGGTTTGGACGGAATCTCTGTCGTGTTGATTCCTGGAGGGTTCACTTATCGCTACAAGCTCTCCTTCAGCAGTAAGTCACCTTAGTCCATAACGCCATTTTGTCTAACTGGCATGCTGGTCACTGATCAAGTTTCAGCATTCTTTACATCATCTGTAGCGATATTAACACGTCGAATATGTGAACTGGATCGATCACATGGATCTCAGCATGCACAATTTTCTCAACTTGAGTACATATGATATCAACTAAGACAGCCTTGTCGCAAAACTGCGGCGACACACAATTACCAAGTTCTTGTTACCTGCTTCCCGCTTTTTTCAGCGCATCCTACTTGGTTTTAGGGAGGATCATCCTCACATCTTGCTGGGTTATGTCGATGCTGATTCTCACATCTTTCTGGTTTATGGAGATGTTGATTTTAATATCTTCTTGAGTTATGTCGATGCTGATTTTCACATCTTCCTGGGTTATCTGGATGATGTTCAGCTTATGACACCCACGATAGTGACGATACCAATCAGCCAAGGCTGGGAGTCGGTCTACTTTCCTTGTACTGCCGTTACTGTTAGGGACTATGTCAGCAGTTGATACGATCAGTCCTTGTACGTTTCTAGACCACAATATGTTCTCATTTAACAAAGTTTCATCCCAAAAGCAACCACTGTATAATTGATTTGGAAAATATCTGCCTTCTAAAGTCAACTGGTATTTGCCTGATGTGTAAATACATTTTCATTGCGTTTCAGGTTTCCGAGCCGCAGACGTGGGTACTTATAAATGTGTCGCCTCCGGACCGGACGAGAGTCATGACGTTGCATCGGGAACCGTAGATGTAGTTCTGAATACGGAATAAAATATTTCTGCTAACTGTATTTCCTTACCGGTACTTCGGACTTAAAAAGTCCTTATTTATGTTTTATATTATTTCTTTACTTCCTGGATTGTGTATTCAAAATTGCCTTCCACACGAATTGTCGTTTTTGGCACGTTTGATTGAACTTATGCCAAAAGCTGTGGCAACAATTTGTTTTCCTAATGTCATCATTTAGCAAAATGATTTATTCTGAATCGTCGTAGCTGTGTTGCTTATATACTTAGATGCAAATATTGATTGATCATTTTTTTTTTCACTTACATGACGGCGATGTGTCTCAACAATAATTAACACTAGCCTAACCAAGATGCAGAGATTGCAAGACATTAAAAAACGAAGATGACTGACGTGGTAAATACATTTTTATTGCATTGCACTACAATGATCGGGACGCCAACTTTTGAAACGTTCGCCCTTTGATTGCTCGATGGGTTCTTCGTATTGGATTTAAAGAGTGGACCATTCACAGTAATTTATCGAATGGTCAATTGCGTTTGAGGTAGATAGCTATGACGCTTTTCTTAAAAGTGTGTGCATTATCTAAAAATGTCAATTTAAAATTCCTGACAAAAATGCCACATATTACAACACATGTCATAACACTTTCAGTTTTTACCAAAACTCTCCTCGGCGAGAAGGACCTAATGTTATTGCTAATTGTCATTTACATTCGCATCTCCTTGTAAGGGTTCGGTTCTGTCAAAGTCCAGTTTCGGTTGATGTCTTCTGGGTACTTAATGAGATTTTTAGTTTATCAGGTCACAGTTCAGCTGCCTCTCTCTAAGGTTCACTTATTTATTCAATATATCTCAGCAATATATGCAAGATCCGTCGCTGACGTCAATGTAGGAGATTGTCAGGCGTAAGACCACCATTATTTCCTTGCGTTTTGTCAGCCTCGAATATAGTTCTTATTAAAACTGGTGTGTTGTCTTGTTTTATTTGTTCTGGTCCTGGAAATTTTGGTGGACTATTTGGTATTGATGTGAAATAATTGAGTGGAGGTTTCGGGTCAAGGTTATATTATAGCCAAAATAGGTCACATTTGGTGTATTTATCGCCATTTGATGGAGGGGTGATTTTGCTGTTGTTTACATTGTGATCCAGCTTGACAACCTATATCACACTGCAGCCTCTGCAACTCAAAATTTCTCCGGTCATGTCATGTCAAGATTTTAACTCGAAACTCCAAAAGGACCGATTAAAGTATGTGCCAGGGATTTTCGTTCAACGAAAGTTTGTGAGTGAGATGTGGAGCCAAATGTTAACATTACGGCTCATGGCAAATTAATGGTGGTCTTGTGCCAGATTGTTGGTACAAACACAAGACCGACTTCAGCCATCCAGCTAAGCTAGCCCAATGTACAGGGGTTCGGTACCATGGACCGTCTATGTAGACAGAAAAGATAGAAGGGTGACACACTTCGTTGGCCCAGCTTGTACCGTGATGAAAATCTAACCGATTCAAGTCCACTAATCACATGAACTAAATGAATACCACCTGTACGTGTGAGATAAATAGTTCATATGATAATTTCGATAAACTTTGGTAAATTTCCAAATCCATCCCATCCACCCTTTATGTATCTTCCCGGCGCATGACTGATATCTTTATGAGCTAGCTATTAGATTAGACCTTGTCACTTAGTAACTCTTATTGATTTTAGACAGGTCAAAGGGAAATAGATAAAACCCGAACAGGCCAATCGAATGTAAAACGACTCTCCTCTATATGTCATGGAGCTAAGACGGTTTAAACAAATACAAGATGTCAACTAAAATAGGTAAATCAAGTAGCCATTTCGTATCTAAAACAATTAACATTAATCAACAGTTTAAAATGAAGCTATAGGCATGGCAAGTCGTTTTCTCACTTCTTTCTGTATACACATATTGAATCGTTTTTAAAATATGTTGTATTGTTTTTCACATGTTTGAAATTATTTTTCACATATGTAAAAAAAATACCTTTTTTTTCACATATGTTAGAAAGAATTCAACAGATGTTTAAAATATTTCAACGTATGTTAAAAAAGAAATCAACATATGTTAAGATGAATTTAACATTTGGAAAATACATATACATGTTAGTGATTAAATCAACGGATTTCCAAAGGCAGCTCCTATACATTTACAACATAAGTCAACAAATGCAATCAGTACTTCTGCTGTTTTGAAGGTCGTAGGTTTGAGTTTTATTTACAATAAAGTTAGATAACAGCATCATATACAATTGGCATAGTTTTAATATACAATAAGATTTAATCTTAAATAACACACTTTTCTAAAACATTTACAGTTGTTTTTTAGTCTAAGTATGGTAGCCAAGCTATTTTGAATGCAGTTCTTCACTTCTACTGTTCGGGTAAATAATCAATCAGCCTGTGTGTGTCGTTGAGCTTAAGGTTTGATTATGTTGAAGCACGTTAAATACATATATTCCAATAATAACTGCTGCAAGATGTCAATTACTTCTTGCCACATATACACATTACACAATGTTGTTTATATGATAGTGTTTATGTCATCAACTGTAGGGTAAAACATTTGCGATGTTCATAGAATCGGTAGAGCTCGTACATGTTTTCGGCTGGCAATGAAGAAGCCCTGCGACACTCCTGTGTGTCAAGGAGACATTTCGGTTTTTGTTGGAGTCCTTTCCCGGCGAAAAGTATCCTTGGAAAGGAATATTTACAAACAAACGTCAAATGATTTTAAATTTAACAGAGCTAAATAAGGATGTAGTAGTCATTTCATCGGAAGGCTATTCGAATGAGATGAGGATCAAAATAATGGCACTATATCTTCTGGCGTCAGCCAGTCAATTCAAACTCCATTTTATTAATAGAACGTAGTTCCTAGACTGTGTAAACTCGGATGTATAACCACACAAAAAGGCTGTCCCAATATAAAAGTCCGCCATAGCCCTATAATCAAATTCTCAGAGAAATAGATTATTATTTTGTCTCTCTTGTAGAATGGATGTGGTAGAGATCCTAATGTAATGCACTAGGACATTGGCTGTTGAAAACTATTCCTCAGTTTTTTTAAGAGCCCCGTGATTGAAGCCACTTGAACTCCACATTTAAAGAGGCTTGGACAGCTTTTCTGCACCACTTTGTTCAGTATGATTACTTTCCCGAAACAAAGAAATTAGATCCGGTTACCATCCCTATGTGTATAGCAATGTTATATCACACCATTTTTGGCACCGCGGCTTGAATCGAATTCAGAATTACTGCTTTTCTCTTTTTTGTCTTTGTCTCCTTGGGCCTGCGTAGTTTGAACAAATGTTAAAACGTCTTCGTTTCGTATCGAAATCACAATAAAGCTTGTCCGGCTTAGGTCGCTACTAACTTGATTAGTGAATATTTTACAACACATAAATTACGACTAACACATGTTTAAGCAATAAATCTTCCATCTGTTAAACATTGTTTTGTGAAGTAGGAAGTTCGCGTGCGATTCTCCTCAGCGTGTATTTTGCGATCAGATACGTAAGCCATCGCACATATTTATACATATGTTCTAGTCAACATTGTCGTCTTTTTCAAAAAATAAAAAACAGTTCTTGTTGTGAATAAGAGGAAATACATGTAGCAGGCACAAGATAAGTGATCACATTCACTATAAGACAATATGGGTCTAAAATAGTTCTTCATGTGTCAAGAATGTTCTTCAAAGAACTTTTTTGTGGTAAATGGTTCTTCAGACAAATTCCACGATCAAATAGTTCTTCGTGGCGAATTGGTCAGAATGTGAAAAGATTCCACAAAGTAATTCTGACTTACTTTAAAATAATACATTTAAAACTTAAAACATGTAATACATTATTAATGTAACATATATATATATATTCTTTTAATTAGCACTGGATGACAAATTACCAACAATATTCAATACGAAGACATTTAAAAACCCTTTATCGTCTTGAAACAAGCTTCATCGAAATAGCTATAAATAGGTGATAAAGACCAATACAAGGTTTCCATTTGATTCCTCCCCTTGTTGTTTACTGGTATCCATGCCAACCTTTCAACAACAAATACAAATACCCCAATGTCAACAACATTAAATTTGGAGAAAACGAGTTATGTTCAGAAGGTGGCATAAGACCAGCATTCTAAAATATTTCTTAAAATTAAACATTGTTTTTGTGTTTGTGATTGTTCGAACATAACATTCAATGCATATTTATTCGGACCCCTTGAAATCCCTGTTTATGGTGAACAGGTCGAATTTTATGTATAATTAAAGATTTCAAACTGGTACGTAATTTGGTGGTGTTAACATATAAGATGAACGAATCTTCCCAGATGTTTTGGTCCGTGTCTTAAAATCCCCGTCATATGGTGGAATCCTCAGACGTTAACTCAGACCAAACGTTAACTATACACTGTGGATGACACACTTTCTTCAATGCCCGTAAAAGAAAATCGTCATATCGGGCTTCTCTGTATGTCTAATACCTTGCCGAAACGATATAACCTGGGTTTGAGTGATATTTCTGTAGCCCACCCAATCAGATTGGAGCTTTCATTCACAAAGTAAACGTCGATCTAAACACAGGATGCTAAGTAGCCAACATGTATTTGTATTGTACATGTAGATATAAACACACAGACAGTCCCATTAGAAAGTTCTGGGCATCATCGCCGACACATGAATCGACAGTGGCGCCACGTTTGCTTGATGTCCCTAGCGAGATTTGAAAACGGCTTTCTGATTGGCTGTTTGCTTCTACAACAGCCCATTGAAATGTTTGCCACGTCTTTGAAGATAATTGTGGGAAGGGTGAACAGTGGAAGACTGGTGCATTTCGACCCTTATCCTGGGAAGACGATTTTGTACAGGTAACGCTTTCCCGTGGCCAAGTCTAAACTCCTAATCCTGTATCTTGTGGTCAAGTCAAGTAATATATGGAATAGGTTATTTTTGTCACTCATAAGCCCTGTCCTCGATATTTAATCGCTGTGTATGTCCATTGGTAGGTTTTAACGGTTCCGTATCGGAGCCAGTATCTTCTGGTCGTTTCCTTTTGAAAAATCCACACTGAAACAAACAGATCAAGCGGGATATGGAGAAACAGATAAATACAAAGGACGTGTAAGAAGTAACTGAAGAAAAAATGAAGAAATTCATATTGGCTGTAAAAATATTTGGAAAAAGTGACGCGAGCACAGTATCAGAAACGATGGTTCTGTCAGGGTTCATTGGATTATTCATTTGTTCTTTATGGAACCACTCAGACAAAATCCGAATAGATTTTAGACAAATCCTATGAAATTTTTCTATGGAATATTTTAATATAGGATTTTTCTGTAAAGGTGGTACTTTGAAAAAGGAGAAAAACTCGATACCATTGATGTAGAAAATGTCCAAACAGAACTATAAAGGGTTCCATCAGAACACATAAGATGAACAAAATTTATTAAAACCATTTTTTGGTGGATGAAGGAGATTTCTTTTACACAGGATCTCGACTGCCTTAGTACTTCCGGTACAACATCCCCATACGGGAAGTTTAGCTTTTTAAGACTGACCAACTCATTTTGTAACCATCAAGTCTCATCTAGCTTTTTAATGCAGACTAGGAACTTTGGGATAAACCCGCATCATTACTGTCTTAACAAGAAGTGACGAAGGGGCTCTACTTTATCAAAGAGCCACAGGTGCATACAAATTTGAAAACGTGGTATGAAGGTCAACATAAATTTGAATAAATCTGAATTTAAAAATGATAAAACTTAGTATCATTCTAATTTGTTTGTTTGGGTGACTGGTATCCTTAAAAAGGGGATTGGATTGATTTACAGCTGCATGGCATCAAAGCATAGTCCCGATGTATTCATACAGCCAGTGTAATTTGTTTAACTACAACCACACAATTCACGCCGTTTTAGCGAATATCACTGCATTTAGACATTCAAATGGTAGGCCTACTAGGTTTATGACCAAGCGGACTTGTACGTAAGGCATGGAGGTAAGCCCGCTTCTGGTTTTAATCAAATGTGAACAACTTTGATCACATTTAAGATCATTGAGAAGAATATATACTAATCTTCCTTATGGCATATCCAAATTGTTCTACTATATTTTGTGGATGAAAAAAGTCTATCTAACAAAAAACGAACAAAAAAACAACACCACGTTGAGAAGCTTTGATTGGTTGTTCGTGACCAATCAGCTGCCCTTCAGAACATGGTGATGCCAACTCATTCGCTGAATGGTGAATCTCGTAAGTTACATGAATTCATGGCTGGCTTACTATGCCAGGCCTATGCAGTACGTAATTCAATACAGCAAGAAATAACCAAGGAGCAAGCGAAGATATTTAAATCACATAAACGAACATACTTACAGCATATAAAAGTAAAATTAATAATAATAATAATAAAAGTCCGGCGGAGACGGCGACGGCAATGATCCATATCTCCACCCCTCGGGATCCAGGTAGTAAATCTTCCGGGTTCACGTCTGTCGTCACCTTAGAATTAAACCAATCCTCTTAAATGGCATATAAGAATATCATTATTTTATTGATAAAATTGATATTCTATCGCATTCAATATTTATTTGATTAGGGTTAAAGTCGTGCTCAAGGGTATTTCACTTATATATATGACAACGGATTTTCCGTTTTTTACTCTGACCTCTTAAACACGGTGGACAACCAAGAGGAAACCTCGTTAAAAAAACACCCCGGTGATGAATGGGTCCACCTTATGCGACTGCCTTTTACACCAGGGGTGTAAAAGGGGCACTGGATCCGACTTTATCCGATAAAACATCCTACAAAATCTCCGATTACCAAAAAGACCTCACTCTTCCTAAGTCGTTAAGCTTGGTTATTCGGATTATAATTTTTGTTCTTTTATTAATAGCTGTACAAAAATTAATCCAAGCCTCCTTCAAATAAATAATTAATGAGATTGCTAACGTTTATAAATAATCCACCCAAAGTTTGATTTAAAACGTGACAATATTATTGGGTCAATCGTAACGCAAATCATATCTCATTTGGATAATATTTTATATATTTTGAACCAGTACTTACATTTCTAGATTTAAATGAGAGCTGAACTGTTTCTATAGAGTAAGGTAGATTTAATACTTCAGCATAGGCAATCGATGCGATCTTCAGCTGTTCTTTATACTGATTCTAAGGAAAGAACAAAACATCAGTTTATAAATCAAGTCTACAATACTGGCTTGTCTTCGGTCGGAAACGGTTGAAGCAATAACGGCTCGATTATAGTGACATTTTTGTTGTTGTTGCAGTGCTGTTTCCATAAATACTGTGGGTTGGCAAAACCTATCATTTTTTGTAAAGATTTTCTTTCTTATTTTTTTAAAAATGTTTTTTTCACCAAAATACAAGTAGGGGGAAACATACAACATAAACAAATTTATAAAGAAATAATTGGATTCTGAATTTGTTTTTGGCATTTAGTTTTGGCGAGAGAGGAAGCCTCAGACGGCATGTTTTATCCCATAAAGTAATGTTACAGAGTTGAAAGATTTGATTGAGAGCAGGTTTATATATATTATCAGACAACATCATGTGGGTCAAGGGGATGATTACAATACAAATATCAACATATATACAGCATAACTTATACTACGCTCGTATAACCAGCGATCGGATTACAGTAGCCCAAACCGACTGTACCCTATACGCTGGTTCATATAGCAAAGCTTTTCAGGTTAAGGGCCGCGGAGTTAGGCTCTAGATTCACACAAAATTCAATTGGTTGATCTGGTCACATGAGTATACAGGTTTGCTAAAAAGCGGAGCAAAGTTTAGTCGAGAGGACTGTATGCTCATGTGACCAGATCAACCAATATCATTTTTTGTGAGTCTAGAGCCTAACTCGGCGGCCCTTTACCTGAAAAGGTTTGCTATATGAGCCAGCGTATAGGGTACAATCAGTATGGGGCTACTGTAAGCCGATCGCTGGATATACAAGTGTAAACTTATACATGTACATCATTTTAAAGGAAGCCATTATTGGAAACAGAGACTTTCGAGACTCAAGCCATTATGGGAGTGACCATTCTACATAGCTTCATTTAAATCCAATAATTATACTCCGTGGTTCAGGCCAGATGGAACTACCAATGATTCAAAAACGGCAACAACATGTTTCAATGCACATAGAAATAAATACACGTGCATACAATTAAATTAATAATTTAAGAAAACAGACAAGTAAATTAATCTAGTTTTAAAGTTTTGATAAAAATAAAATAAGGATATATAGTGTATTGAACTAACTTTTAACAAGGTTTTTGTTGAAAGTCTTGAAGCTATTTCCAACAGCGTACTATCGTCTTGTTCCATTCTCCATAGTACACAGGTTATTACGGTACACCATTCCGGACTACAAGTCTGGTAATAATAAAAAAATAAATAAATAAATTAGCATGGATATTTATAATGGCGCTAGACCTGCTAACCAGAGTTCCTAGTTTGAATCCCGATGGTGGCAAGAAAAATGGTCTTCTCTACAAGAATGGCCCTGAAAGTCTCAAAGGGGTTCAATTGATTGATGGATTGGTTGG
Organism: Mopalia muscosa; assembly: GCA_031763545.1. Taxonomy (NCBI): domain Eukaryota; kingdom Metazoa; phylum Mollusca; class Polyplacophora; order Chitonida; family Mopaliidae; genus Mopalia; species Mopalia muscosa. Next base: position 11,915 of record JARFOD010019979.1, read on the forward strand.
TTGTTTTACACCGTGCGTAAGGTTATTTCACTAACATGACGGTGGTGTATTCTAACAATAATTGACACTTGTAAACTAAGATGCGAAGCGTTTTCATAATATTGAAAAGTTGATTTTCCTTCAGAGCTAAGTAAAGCCAACATTGGCCTCTGGTAGCAAATGGCTACTCTTTAAACAAACTGTCTGATGGCTCAAAGTGGTTCAAATGAAATTATATTTTGTGTCAGATGACTCATGACAATGTGCTAGTTCTATTTCCTATTAAGAAGGGGTTATCTTCTTGAACCTACACTGGAGGTTCGCAACTTTTTGATTTGGATAGCTGATTCATCGATTGGAAATGTTTCTTTGAGTTGCCTGTGTGTGGTTTGCATGCGTGGCAAGTGGGCATTTCAAAATTGATATGCTGCGAGGAAATTAAATTAAGCATGTTTGATCGGAAAATACATTTGAAGTGGAGGGGTGACCAGTGTTTTTTTATTTATTTTTATTTTATTTTTTATGACCTACCCTATCTTTTGTAGTCTAGATAAGAAGAAATCTATTTTTCAATAAATTTGTTTTAATGTTTTCATTTTCTGTTTTTTGGAATCACTGATTATCAAGCACTTTATAAATGCGACCATTAACTAATTTTGTCAATAACGTGTTTTATTTCCTATCCGGCCAATCTATTCTATTTTTCGTAGGATGATTAAGTTGGGGGACTTTTCGTTAACCACACAATGCTTGATATTATTTGAGCGTTTGTTTAGGATTGAGCCAATTTGGCAACACGCTTAACGTATTTAGACCTTGTTTGAAGCACAATGAAGACGGTTACCCTCTCAAGAGGCGTACGCCGTCGATAGGAGGCTCGCCGTTCTCTCTCCGTGTCCGTCTTGTACGTCACCGTGTTCTCTTCTAGAGCCTCGGACTTCCCCTGCTGCAGTATTATGGCAATATCAATTTCTTCCTGACTTTTCTGTAAGTAAAGAATAACAAATAATAACAAACCATAATTCATTGAAAACATGGAACATACAAATCAAGCCAAGCACCATGCAGAGATAATTTCACTGATTTGAGATTTAAAAATGGAACACTTTTATCAATAACAATCGGCCATTACAAATCCTTTCTTGTCTAAATGACTGTTACCGAGGTCTATTTTAAAACCTTATTCCTTTGATTTTTTTCGTGGGAGTTTATCGTTGTGTTCAATTTTTAACTCAAGGGTATTTCACTTATATGGCGACAGATTATTCACTTCGTGTTGTACCTAATGTAAATGCGGAGGAAAACCAGACGTAAACATGTGAATCCCGAACAACATATAATTTGATTCTTACCAATAAACAAAACATCGTAAAATGCTAATGGATTGTGCGTTGCATTTGAAACAAAATACTTACAGTTTTGTTAAAAGGCGATACTTCCACTAAACTGCATTCCCCATTCGCTGGTATAAGTCGAGGGAGGCTTGTTAGCTGTAGTAACGGCTCCCCATTTACATCATAACTAGGCCATAGGATCTTCAGCGAAGTCATATTGGTAGAACTAGGTCCAAGGTTGCGTAACTGTGGAGATAAATAGTAAAGAAAACGATACAATATTTTACATTTAATTAAGTAGGCCTATACTATTATTAGAAGTGTATCTAACGAGTAATAGAAAAACCTCGAAGAACATGAATTAAATGTGGAATCGCGGGTAAATCAGGCTAAAGCTATTTCTACCGCTTGACAAATGTTAAATTATCCCCATAAGGCGTCAATACATTCTTGCTGTCAAACGGGGCTAATCGAACGACCCCCCCCCCCCCCCCCAGTTCCTGAGCAACGAGTCATATGGAAGTATGAAAGGCCTCTGTGAGTCACAATGCCGTTGAAACTGGGTAGTGGATGGTTTCATACATCTGATAGACGTCTGCATTCATTTATTGACATTATTCGAAGAGAGTAGGGATGTCTTGATCGTCCTGTAGTTTCGTATACGCCTTGCGCTGCACCAAAAGGAAGTTTTACTCTATTTCATCGTCATCAACATTCAGTGATTGTAAAGCAGATATGTTTTGAACCAAAAGCATGGTTTGGCAACCAAAAATTCATATAAACAGTAAGTTTCATTAAATTTGGAAAACTAAATTTGAGATGGAAATGGCCTTGTTTTGATTTTATACATCGCCTGGAATCTGTATGAGCATTCTCCCGGCACCTGCGGGTTTTTGCCCCTGCAAATTGACCAAGCAGAACACAGCAAATTTAGTGGACGGCTAATAATCTTTTTACAATAGCTTGTCAATAGTAAGGCCAAAAATATATACATATGGTTAGAATTCAAGACACATTCCGCTGTGAGAATCTGTAGCTCAGTCGGTAGAGCCGTTAGGCCTGTAACCTAAAGGTTCCGGGTTCGAATCATGGTGGAGGGAGCAAATCTTTCTCTCGTCATTTGTTCAAAATATATATACAAATGTATGGACTCGATAGTCCCTCGGATTCTGAAGAAGTTTGATAAATTTATTAGGAGTAATGAAATTAAGATGCACGTTTGTCTCAAATTCATTTCAGATTATCCCATTGGTTTTACCTCATAAAGGTGAACAACAGCCGGTCCTTCGTCCATTTCTAAATTGACCTGTTTGATTTCACTGTTAGAGTTATAAACTATCTGTTCAGGAGCCGACACCCTGTATAATAAAGCAAAGAAAAACAACAAATTAAATCCTTTTTATATGACCAAAGATGTGCCAATCATACACTGGTATTAGCTGTTGATACGAAGAAACTAATAAATCTCTCCCAAGAGAAAAATACTGGATACAAAATTGCAAAAATATTTCTCCTTTGTTTTGATATCCATTTTTAGCCTTGCTTATATTTACAACATTACCAACTTGTATTTGTTATTTTTCGGATGATGGAGATAGTTACCTCCGAAAGCTCAGAACTATAATTTTATAATTATATATCAACTATTTTTCATCGCTCTTTTGCTCCTGGGTCTAGTCAAATCCGTCTATACTTGAACATTAAATATCAATTTAAGTGAAGAAAACAGTCATGTCACTTATACTCAATACATATTCTCCTTCGTTATGTTTGTGTGTGGAGATGATAGTCTGGAAACCACGTCTGCTCCAAGAATCGTATTCTCGCAAGAGTTTCTATAGTAGACGAGACTAAGACAACTCTGGAACGCCATGTCAGGCCATCGAGCATTACTTTTCGCAAATATTTGGTGCGACGTATTTTCACAGGCCAGCAAATACAGGGGTGGAAATTTCATAAAATACCTTGTCAGACATTTTTCCAATTTTGTCCTGCCGGCCATTAAACACAATGTTAAATTCCGGAGATGTTTACAGGACAATCTTAATTTTTACCGGACAAGTTCTGCAAATATATTTTTATTTCAACCCCTGAAATAAAATAAGTGCAAAACAAGATGGCTCTGGTATATCTTAGAGTGTATGTCGCGACATAGAAACGAGAATCGAATATATCTTTTTTTATAGAATGCTGTTCCCAGTGTTCTGTGTATAGGTCTCAAGGTTATTTTACGATCTCCCAAGAGGTCAAATTTGCCTTATTTAATCATAAATTAAACTGAACCTCCAGATCAACTATAAGACCAGCGATAAAAAGGCCGGTTCTTTATGCTTGAAGCGTGAATTTTCATGAAACGGATTGAAATTTGGAAGCCGCAGAAAAACATGCTATGATTGTCCAACCAATGTTAGTATGTTTTTCTTAAATATATGTGTAGTGTGCATGCCAGGTGGCTTTAGATAAACCGGATAAAAGAAAAGTCCCTGAAGGACAAAAATCGGAAGAACACACCCGACCATGGTGTAAATAATATCACATCTGAAGAAGTTTCTTAGAGTCAAGACAATTCCCCGCCAAAACGTAGTGAAGTATGGTTTAAAACATCGGCAACTCATGGCATCCATGTTTTGAATGTGTGGGAGACTAAGGACACTTAATTACCTACCTTGCAAATTTTGTACCATGATGCGACGCTCTGGGTTAAAATAGGTTTAACGAAATAGTACAAGAAAAAAAAGGAAGAAAATATATTTGAAAGAAATAATATATCTTTCTTGACGGATTAGTGCTGTTTTTAGCTTTACCATTAGTGAGTTACCTAATGACATATATGGTATAGCTGCAGCAGAGTTGGATATAATTTTTGTCCAACTTGGCGGCGCATGTTGATCATATTAAACAAGTATTCGAACCCTTTTTCTCCTTTCTGTCTACGTTTCCGTTGAATAAATACGGAAATCATATGTTTGCCAAACGACGATTAAGATAAACAATGTAAGCAAGATTTGTTTTCTCTCACCTTGAAATTGTGAATTAATTTTTTTTTTCTTAACACATAAAGCAATATTACACTGTACCCATTTAGGGCGATATCCGCCACGGCTCGTACAGGGAGGCTCATCTCCGCTTTGTTGTTGATTGTGTTGGTGAATTCCTCCGTGTTAGAGCTATAAACAGAAAGTCAGTCAAATACATAAATAACACTAAACAACATTTGCATAATAATATCTTAATCTAAACTGAATCTAAAACATAATGTCGCCCTGGCGCTCTCATAGCTAAGGTACAACACGAAGTGGACCTATCTGTTATGTATATGTATTGCGTCTTGTGATTGTGATTGGTGCAAGGCGTAAAACCATTACCAGCCAAACAATTAATAAATTGACATGTTTTTGTAATTACATTCTATCCACTTAGTCCAATCGCCTAACCTCTGATCAATACAAAAGACGAAAGAATGTTACCAGTTTTGCATTACATCCTAATGGAGGTTCTACCTTCTTTATCTTTTCAACTGAACAGTAGCAAGACAGTACCGAAGTATGGTGTTATGCATTCATTATTTTTTTTTTAAATCAGTCGGGACCCCCGGCGGTGGTTTAGTGGTTAGCAAATGCGCTTTCTCAGCTTTCTTCGATGTACCGCTCACAGGATCGAGTCCATTTACGGATCCTCAGGTATATGAGTGAGTCACAAGATGTGACTCTGGCAATCACAGGGATGATTTTTAAGAGGTTTCCACTGCAATTAGACTAGGAGCAGTGTGAACAGTGTGGACGGTCCTCCGTCAAATAAGTTAAATACCTTTCAGTAAGATGTTAAACCCCAATCAAACAAACAAATAATTAAATCAATCGGACAGAAAGACTTACCTGTTAACGTGAGCGATGAAGCGCAACACATCCGACGAGCCATTAACAAACCTTGGAGATACCTTTATTACAAACATCAACTGGAATAAAGGAAACATAGCCTATGTATACTGTTTAAAACAGGTTATTTGGTATATCGGATACCCTCAATACATTTATCACAGCAAAATAATTTTGTAGAGTGAGTAATGGACGTCACAGAGAAGCCAAAAGTCAGTAAAAAAATTGCAATAGAGATCGAAAGCAAGTTTATTGCTTGTCATAGACAGAACTCTGTCTTGATATTGTGCTACCCATGCAACTCATGCAAGGTGGCATTGTCTTGATTGTAAAAGAAAATGCCATCTGTTTGTAAAACCATCAACATGTCACTCAAAAGTTTTGGAGAGCTAGTCTTTGATGGGATTTGATTTTATCAGATCTAAATACCCTGTAGCTAATTTTTATCTGATTTTTTCAGTTAGGAACTTACCCGTCTGTTTGGACGTTTGAAACTATCCCATTTTACAGCATGGGTGATCTCCCCTTGTAATGGATTTCCGATGTCACAACGAACGAGGCTGGTTTGTTGATAAAAAATACAGCCAACTGGGAAAGTAAACTGGAACAAAACAAATAAAATATTTACCGAAATGTTCATTGTAATTTATTCAAGATAAATCAAAATCTTTTCTATAGGAATTCGGCATTTGATCTGGTGAAGTGTACCGGTATAGCCTTCAGACTGTGAATTTATTTGCAACGTTTCTTTAAAGCGAAACTCCGGGCTGCACTAAAATGCATATAGGTAAAACGGGCATCATTTCTTGTGTTCAATTATGCTCTCTAATTTTCTAATCGAGCTATACCCATTTTATAATCGAATCTTAAATATTGGGTAATGCACAAACTACAGTCAAATTGATCCACGCGACCATGTCTAGGTTTTTTTATCATTAAACAGAAGAGCTCCACAAATATTAACCAATCAAATATTTTCCTTTTTAAAATAGGTGCTTACGTCACGAGACTGGTTCACACATGTTATTAACGCGTAACACAGAAGAGTGTTAGTCGCGTGACGTCATAGACAGGGCTGGTCACGCTCAAAATGTCAGCTACCAGTAGTCGTAGAAAGGTACATATCTGTAACCCCCGGGTTATTTTATAAAATGAAGAAACGATAAGTCGATGCCATGTTTAAGTATATTTAATGGTAACCTTTCAATGAATAAACATTTTATTTCAGCCGGGAATATCGCTTTAAAACATTGTTTGTACAATCAAAGAAGATTATACAAACTGACTTTTAAAACGTATGCTGTGCTGTCCACGAGATCACGCCGATGCGCCGTTATAGTTGAGATGGTGAACTTACAATAATGATAATAAGTAGTCTTAGTAAGTTATATTGGCGGTGGTTTTCCATGTTGACTGTAGGCTACATTTGCTTGTTTGTCCATATACAGTTTCAACAGAAAACCTCAGAATGTTGACTCCCAACTAAATTTCTGAAATTAAAAGGAAACCACTTGTGTCCTGTGTAAGTGGTTATCTCTCTATGGTTTGAACGTCTGTGTTCCTGGAGTGAACGTGAGGAATTTTACGGTGCACTTGCGTAGACGTATAGAGGAGTACGTTCTGCCGAACGGAGGGTGGAAAATCCTCTGGATGCTATTGGATTGTTTTGTTTGTTTGGTTGTATTAAGCGTCAAGTTATGTGTTATCGCACTGATTCGGTTGTCCACATCCTACAACTTGAATATGGCGGAAAACCGATAGGAACTCCTGTAAAGACGACTGCTGAATCGCGTATCACTTCTTCCTATACTTGATGTGGATTGGTGGACTCGGTCGTATGAGAAGTACAACAAGGAAGGTCAGTAGTCCGACATTCTATCCACTGATCCAATACCACGGGGCCCCACTGGTCTAAGACCACGGGCTCCACTTATCCAAGACCACGGGCCCCACTGATCCGAGAGCACAGGTCCCACAGTTCCAAGACCACGGGCCTCACTGACCCAAGACCACGGGCCCCACTGACCCAAGACCACGGGCCCCACTGATTCAAGACTATGGGTTCATGCGGGTTTGTTTGATTGGGGTCTAACGTAGAACTCAACTCATTTCACCCTTATTCTTTTTTCCAATGCGGTAGAAAGACAGGAGGAAACCTTGTAAACAGACGCGGGCCTAGGTCACAGAAAAAAAGATACAAGACAAGCACTGGACGAAAATCACTATGCCATAAGGCAAAGCGTGTAACAGAGATCAACGAGCAAGACGGCGTTTTCCTGTTGCTCTTCATGTCTGACAGTACTGTGGCACGGGGCTTAACCACCACTCATTACAGTTTCCTGACATAAGTTAGAGGGACGGATTGATAATATTTAAACATACCCGACTTGACTCCACTGCTTTCACGAAGACGACCCCTGGTGGCAGGGTTAGAAATAACTGAGCTTCGAAGGCATCTTCTCCTCGATTGTCAACCAACATCTCTAAATCTATTGTCTTGTTGCTGCCAACAATGTGGAACTCAGACATTCTGAAAAAAAGAAAAGATATCAATGTGACGTCATAGAAAGTCACATTTTTTTCGACTAAGGTATTTCTATGTACCACCATAATGTCTTGTGGCATCCTGGTGGGAAATGATCCAAAGCTTTTGTTACTTCATTGGAATCAACCAATGCATATTAACATGTACACTTTGTGGTCGACTGTACGGCCAACAACTATGGGATACATAAGTCTGATAATGCTGTCAATTCAGTGGTTGATTCAGAAGAACCAACAACCAATGAAACGTAACCACTCATACCAACGTCACTTACATGGACTATATTTATAAACAAGAATAACCAACAAACAACGGAAAGAAAAGTCTGATACGAAGTTGACCAAAAAACTAAAAAGCAACGAATAGAAACACGTATTATATCCCTGCCTGTAACTTAATTAGTTGACCGGATAATCAATATTTAACCAATATAAGCCTCTGATATGTCAGCAACTTACGTAGTTGACCGCAGGACCAGGTCTGGAATGCATTTATTATCTGACCCACAGTGTTTTAAAATTTGAGCCTGAAAAGAGAAGCCATAATACTGGTAAGTTATTGATAGTAGTATATATCACACACTCTTTGTCAGTCTTTGGGCAAATATTTCCTTGTCCTTTTGGTATCATAGTTATTTTAATCTATATGTTCGGTAGTAACCTCATTTCCACTAAAGGCGTAAAATGGACGAATGCGTTCCAAGGTTTTTCAGTTATTATATTGCATATATATTGTTTTCCTTGGGAGATTTTTGTGTTATTTCTAGCCTGCTGGAGTAACGTCACAACTTGTTTGAATACCCATCAGAAACCTTAACTGTACAGCTGATATATCTGTGGCAGCACATAATCGTCCCCTAGAAATTACGATATAAGCACTTATGCTGAAACTGTTCTATTACTCCACAATAACAAGTATATGTAATATGTTCTAGATGCAGTCTTGTACAAGTTTGTAAACTACATCCAACGGACTCAATTCACACTTACTTGAGTCCTTACAAAAGTTGGAATGTTTTTGTCGAGTATTGGTAACAAGTCCCGCCTCCGTCTCTTGTTTCCCATTTTGTGTAGTTTAAAATCAAAATCAACGGCAACTGGTGTTAATTTATCCCGCACATTTGCCTTGAAACAGAAAGGCGTCAGAAAATTAATACCTTCACAGTATTTTCGTTTTTTTTTTTGGATAACAGTTTCTTAGTATGAACAGATTCTAGTTCAGTAAACTACTGAAAGCCGGGTGGCTGATTGGTCTAGGTGTTCGGCATTTACTGCTGATGATTGGGTGTATAACTTTGCAGGTCGTGGGGTTCGATTCCCGGACGTGTTCCTACCTGAAAAAAATTCTTTTGAACAAGAATCTGTTCAAACTAAGAAAGCGTTATCCCCTAAAAAAAACTAAAATAGTGTTATTCTTCATTTTCTAAAGACACAAAAATTATAATTACCCTCAGAGTGATAACAAAACTGTCCATATTTAATGTGCCGGCTTCATGAAAAACATTTCTTCGATTTTGCTTTCAAGCACATCGAGTGTTACAGATACCACAGTTGGTCGTTATATACATCAGGATTAATTGCCTTTTGCTCACCGGAAGTTTAGTTACCGCATACGTACACAATCAACAAACTTAGCGAATAAAATGTGTTTAAATTGTATGCCTGTATGATGCACAGCGCCGGGTTTAGCACGAGAGTCACACAGATTCGTGTCAAATGCTACATTAATTGTTTTCATTTGACAATAAGAAACGATACAGTTGGCTTCCGGTCAATAAGGAACTTATGTAATACCTCTACAAATCCGAACGATGAGGGACACCAGGACACATTTCGTGTTAATTTGACTGTATTATAATGGCTGAAAGAGCGATCGTCAGGAAGGTAAAACGCTCGCCGGGATATGTTCTTTATGGAATCCAAACTCCAGCTCACATCAAAATCTGAAATATATGCCAAATAATCAGTAAAACAGTATCTACTAATCATTAACGGAATTAAAATTATAAAATAAAAGTGTTAAATGGCACAAAGGGTAAACTATCAAAACTTTCAAGGATAAATATATACATTGCTTGATTGTTTGATTGCGGATTTAACGCCCTACTAAGTGTTATATCGCTCAAAGGACGACATGCCAGCCGAATGGGCGAAGGAAACCCTCCCCACACCCCAGGTAACAAACAAAGACATGCAGGACAATCACAGAAAGATATTTAAAGACATCACAAACAGATTCGCATCATGATGCCCTTAGTTGAATAATCACTAAGACGACAGATATCTCCCGCTCATCCCTCCGCCTAAATATATACGAAATATCATATATAAGTTAAATTATTAAATAGATACAAATCATAGTATAACATTATTGTAACGAACCAATTCATTTTTTGTTTTCCATAGGTAACTTTTAATAGTATGAAAGTAGTGTGACTCTGAAAGACGAAAGACTCTCCTGATGATGGTAAAAATGAATCACCGAAATATCGAGATCAAAATGTGTTCTTCGGAGTTACACTATATACTTGCACATTGCAAAACATTTAAAGATATGTAAAAACATGGGTACCAGTAAACAAACATATAGCAAATAAATCGGAACACAAACCAGTTATCGAACAAAAATACAAATCAACCAAAAACATCATTTAACTATAATGGCGAAAAAGAAGGAATAAATCGAACTGGTACAGCATTAAAATATTAAAAACTTTTTTCCAATTTCCCCACACAAGGTCGGATTACCAAGCATAAAATCAACAACAAATTCAGGAGTCAGCAGTTAGACAGGGGTCAAATATTGATAGTTTGGTTCTATTGCTTATCTCCTTAAAGCAAGTTTGACAAAACCATTATACAATTCTGAGAATAAAATTAACTGATTATTTACCCGGTGTTAACCTTGTAGTATTAACAGCATTATTGCGCAACGGAAAACGGACAATACCTATGCCGAAAATCCACAACTTTTCGAGGTATTAGCATATGATAAGCCATAAAAGTTCTGTGGGAATCGACCATGACATATATTATAATGTCAACAATTCGCTTTTTAGTTCCCACATTTAACAGAGTCAGAGCCAGGCCTTCGGACTTTATTCCTTCCAGATTCTACTTGGTTTACTTATTTCTTTGCAATTGAAAAACCTCTACTACTAAGGTGAGGGGGTTATGTGTAACAAAAAATGTTTGTGAAGTCAATCTATGGTTGACAGTTAGCAGTTAGCTGTGTACTAGGGACCATCGCCAGAGTTGTTAATTTGTTGGTAAATAAGAGATGGTCCCTGACAAACAGCTTACTGCTAACTGTCAACCGCAGACTGATTTCACCGACATTAATAAAAACATGTTATGAACATAACGTATATATAGTTTTCTGAGATCGTTATTCCTCTATTTATACACTTACATAATTCATCAGGAACCCCTACACCTTTATAGGTTAAACAGGTCTTTATCGTCAGACTGGAAAATAAAGAGACAGGGATGAAAAACACTACATCATCCTACTCCCAGAATATGTGTACCGCCGTGATGGCCTGTACTTGAATAAATGTGCCAGGTGTACAACTGGCTTTTCACCCACTTTCTCGCGTTTCTAGGCTTTATTATCATCACTTATTCAAGATAAAATATCACGTGATGTTAAAGATAACACATTGGTTGACTGCCTGAAAATGACAAGTCACGCGAGAAAGTGCGCGAAAAGCTAATCGTGCACCCACCTCACAAGCGGAACATATACAACCCAGTGAAACTTGTTTTCCGTTTCATGGTAGAAGGTCAACATGAAACTGTCTCAGTTGGAGACAATTTTGCTGAGTTCTTTAAAGTTGTGACCTAGTTTTAGTCCGTTTTCAATTACGTAGTTTCTACCTGGTTCATGGAGTGTTAATATACCTTTCTCTTTATGTATGTACCTTTTTGTGTCTTATTGAAATAGTTATATTGTAATGCTATCTTTAACTACTTTGTGACATAAATTGTGATCCACATAAGTTTCTAGAGCGTATAATTTATGAAAATAAAATTAAAATAAGTCAGGTGACTAGATTCAGATGTTTTATCTTGCAAATCTCGTTTCCATTCGTGATTTCGCCTTACATGTCCACGTAGGGACATTTATGTTATATAATACTGACCACGTGACTTGAATTCCGTCGACTGTCGAGCACTGTCTGTCATCCAGGTTAATAAGCTGAGGGAGAATGGCCAAGGTGGCTTCTACACGTACTATGGATCGCGATCTGAAATTAAGTTTTGTGAAAAATGAAATTTTTTAAATCATTATTTCGTATATACCCAGCCGTAAAAGGAACACATTGAGATAAAAAAAAAAACAAAAAAAAAAAACATGGCTGTCTCTATCGTCTGCGGTCCGTCTGTTGACCATCAGGTATATGAGTGAGTCACACAATGTGGCTCCGGCAATCGTTTTTACGAGGTTTCTTCCCGGTTTTCCCCCGTAATAAAGAACAGTGTGAAGTGGACAATCCGTCGTCATATAAGCGAAATATCCTCAAACCAAACAAACAAACTAAGTTTTTTTATTTAAAAAAGTCATTTATTAACATTGACCAGGTAACACTTCGGTAAGAACGTGCAACAAAGACTGAGGATGTAGGCTCTTCTCTATTTGAATAACGGTTATCTGAGTTTGTTTATTTCTTTCTTGCTTTGATTGGAGTATACCCTGTACTGAAGTTTATTTTATTGATACACAGCCACGCCCCTCAATACAAAACTGCATTGGAAGTTACAGGCGAAAAAGGCGGACAAGATACAATACAACCAGGGGATACAATATAAGCTGCAATGAGACCAAGTGTGCGAATGACAGTGTTAAAAGTATTCCCAAATGAGATTTAGATCAGATTGAAGTGACCGAATTACAAAGATAATAGTGTAAACTATCTGTAAAATAAATCCCGAATTTTTCCTGCGCTGAGTATTTATTTTTTTCTCTTACAAACTTGCGATTTTTCATTTAAGTCATTTGAGCTGTGTCGTAGGCAGAGGAAACGCCATTCGGAACAGCCTGTTGTGGATAATGTCGACTCCATACTGGAGATATACGAATGATTGGTTGATCTTGAGAAATAACAAAATGGCGGTCAGGTCTCTATAGATACCAGTCACTTGGTTAATTCCCCTAGTGACGTCACTCAAGAATCAAAGCTGACGCCTAATAAAAGTCAGATGTTCGAATCCCAATTTCTCCACATGTACGCCCATTGTTTTAATGAAACATGTTGCAAATTGTTCATTGAATAAGCGAATATTGGACTATTTTTATACGTTTTTTATAACTATTTGGGAATAACTTTAAGGAACATTAACTCCTTTGTAGGATTTGTAACTAACTCTGGTTATTCCTTGTATTTGAGGCATTTTGCTTGGTCGACCAATCAAATCACTTCAAATAAAGTGAATCCCCTGTAATATTTGCTACAAATCGCATCGTGAGAATGTTCTTTTACAATACTGTTTCATTTGGGTTTATTATTGCCTGTAATGGCAGCGTTACGCCCAATGGGTGTTCAGAAACCACCATTTACGCCAGTTGGTAATAGGCCAATACACCACAGGACAAATACAGGACAGTCAAAGGACACCACAAAATGGGCGACTCCATGCTGCTCCTTTACACTGGGAGCACCAGGACAAACTCTCTCCTAACCCTCCATCCTTTATAAAAAGAAAATAAATGTTGGGATAGAGGACCGCAAAACCAATACACGTGAAGCGCCTCTCTACGCTCTATCTCAACAGCAACACTTAAAGAAGACACCACAAAGGTTACGCTCGTAGGCCTATAACCAGCGATCGGCTTACATTTGCCCACACTGGCTGTACCCTATACGCTGGTTCATATAGCAAAGCTTTTCATGTAAAGAGCCGCGGAGTTAGGCTTTAGACTAACACAAAATTCTATTGGCTGATCTGGTCACATGAGCATAGGCCTACAGTCCTCTCGTCTAAACTTTGCTTCGCCATTTTGCAAACCTGTATGCTCGTGTGACCCGATCAACCAATAGAAATTTGTGCTATATGAACCAGCGTGCACAAGGGTCGGCTTTGCTCTGCCCCATATACGCCTATAGCCCAGCAAACCAAACAACCTTGGGACAACATTTAATTACGGTCGTGTAACATTGTTGCAAGGAATTTTGTGGACTACCATGCTGTTATGTTGCCACAACCTTAGAGTACAACCACATGGCATCGAAACAGAAACTAACAAAAAAATTTCATCGTAGATTTACGTTGCAGTAACGCTGATTTTTGGTTATTCTGCAACGTTACCAATGTAGCTAGTATGCAACGCTGCCGCTACGTAGTGTGTTTCCTGGGAGGTGAGAGCGACAGGGCAAAAGAACACTAGAATAAAGCTCTCCGCCATCCGATGGACGATGTTTTTGAGGAAATATTCAGTTACTTTTAACCACAAACAAACCATCAGGTCCCTTGTACGAGTTGTACGAAACATAAGCAATACTTACTTGATGAAAATAGCTTTGTCCGATTGATAACAGCCAACAAGTAAATCTAGAATTGGGAAAAGAAACATAAAAAGTAACATGAGTTAATATCCAAGTTGGATATATATCCTGGAAGACTTATTAATATCTGTGAAATAATATTCTGCTCAGGTAATTTCCTCGCGACATGTATCCCAATTTGAAAAGAAACGATTGATGAAAGGGATACTTCCAAAAAGGGAGTTTATTGGGACACAGTTCCCACGAAAGCCAAACTAAATGCATTTGTCGTTAATATTTTCGGATTCTAGTTGAGAGAAATGTGAAACTGAGATTCACACAAAAAGAAGTCTACCTAATTCAACCAATCATCCTTCTGTAAGCCAAGGGAATTTCGGCTAGAGTGTATAAATGGAACTATATCAAATTGTAACAGAATGTTGTTAACATTAATTTTGACTGACTCATTATAACAACTCTTAGATGCCCTTTTACTCATCAGCAATATTGTAAGAAAATAGCATTTACCTTATACTATATATTGACGTGTGAATTAAAGAGTAGGGGCACGATTTGATTTTCACGCACTTTCTCGCGTTACTTGTCTTGTGCAGGCAATTAGCCAATGAACCATCACGTCACATGATATTTTACCTTGAATGTATGATAATAAAGCCAACGGTGCACATGCATGGAATAAATGGTCATCATACCGAAAATAGGTCAATATATAACTAATAAATTTTGTGTCTTTTAGGGAGTGAAGTTTAAAATATTTTCGTTATTTTGGGATAACACTTCCTTAATTTGAAAAAATTCCAGTTAAGAAAATTTTGCAGGTTGAAACCTGTCCGGGAATCGAACCCACGGCCCTCAGAGTAGAAGTAGAACGCCAGGTGGCGGAGTAGTCTAGGTGGTGGGCAATTTCCGAATTTACTGCTGGCGATTCGGGTCCTAACTCAGAGCGTCGTGGGTTCGATTCTTGGATGGGTTTGAACCTGCAAAATTTTCCGAACTGGAATCTGTTCAAACTGAGGAAGCGTTATCCCAAAATAACAAAAAATACTGATAATATATAACTGGTTTCGTTCTTCAAGTCAGATAATTTTACTATTGTAAGCACGTCTCTTTCATCAACGTTTGTTTTTGGATTAGTAGATAATGCCGGATATGACCGACCCTATTGATTGAAACAGGACTATTTGCCGCCGAGAAGGCCTTGAGTTACCTGGGTAGTGGTTCTTATCGAGGTCCTGACCTCCAGACAGAGAGAAACCAAAGGTCACTAGCTCCTTATCTATTTCCTTCGCATAGATCACCTGAAGAAATTACAAGGACAAATATCTTAATTATACATACATTTATATACTAGATAGGATCTCTTTGATAATTCTGTTCAAGGACTCCTTGGACACTTTATTGCTTTAGATACTGAAACATTAAGCCCTGGAAAATACACAATCCAAAACTCCAATACATCGAGTGTATCTAATCACCTGAAGAAATTACAAGGACAAATATCTTAATTATACATTTACATTTATTCGCTATATAGGAACTCTTTGATAATTCTGAATAAAGGCGGCTTGGATACTTTATGGCATTCAAATCTTACACATTCAGCACTGCAGAATGCACAATCCAAAACTCGGATGCATCCTGTGCATTTAATCGATACGTTGTGTTCCATTTAACCGCAAGATAGTACTTACCATTCGTTTAGTCCTCACTACGCACTATAACATTTTATTTTGCTTACTTAATCCCTTTATATTTGTAAATAGCATCCAACCTCTCCCCTATTTGAGACAATATACACCTGATGACGACACATGTATCAAAACGTTGTGTTCCATCACAAAACAAGAAGTGGTTATCCAGAAACTGTATAATTATAATACTTACCATGATTATATCCATTCAAACTGGAACTAATCATGAACAATAATTTTAAATAAAATGGGGACAAACCTGTGATTTGTCCGAGACAATGCCATCAACTGAACCATGGTACAGAAAGACAGCCCCTTTACCGTCCTTTCCCGCATACGGTGCCCCCACAGCAATATCTAGAATGAAAACGGAATTAACAATCATCCCAGAGCGAATTTAAAAAAATTGTCTTTGAACATAATCTCGCCATTTGATGGAACGGGGCAGTTCCTTCAAATGGCGAGATTATGTTCAATGGCAAAGAAGGTCACTCGAATTTAGAGATTATGTTTCCATGTAAAGTAGTTCCCTAAAACGGCCAGATCATGTAATGTAAAGTATATCCAAGAGTACATGTACTTTCACAAATATAATTTAAAAATTAAGATATCCTAATAAAAATCAAATTAATACCTTGATAGCTGTCCAAATTGATATCACCTATAGTTGTGATTGCCAGTCCAAACCTAGCTTTACTTCCGGGTCCGTCCACAACGGAACTGTCAGAAAATCGATATCCCCGCTGCAACAACCAGTTAACAATAACGATTACTTAAACTACCCCCATCAAGTAAGGTACAAAGTCTTTCAAATTACAATAATTCAAGTCTCATTATATTTCATCATGTGACCTAGAAGATAACACGTTGGCTGACTGCCTACACGTGATAAGTAACGCGAGATAGAGCGTAAAAGCCTAACCTAAACACCTAACTCCATATTTTACTTGTGCCGGCGGTTTGGAGGGGGATTCGCGTGCCCTGGTGCTCTAAGACCCAAGGGGCATCATGAAGCCGATCTGTTTGTAATGTCTTGTCTTTGTTTGTTTTCAGTGAATTTGAGGTCGATTTCCAGTACCGTTTGGGCTGGCACCCCGTCATATGAGTGAATTAGCCTTAAGTATGATGTCAAGCCCCAATCAATTAAAACAACAAACAGAGAGACGCTACAAGACAAATGGAAAGTATATAATCTGATTAAATTCAGATCTAAGTTAGCCACCAGGTTTTATACGTGATCGTTAATTGTAAGATCCGACATGACGCAAGGTAGGACTAATTAGTGTCCAAAGCGGTACCCATGTATGGGGGCCTCTAAAAAGCAACAGACGCCAACCACAGTAACAACGTCAAATGCAGTTTGTTCTCTTTAAAAATAATGTTCTTTCCAATCCGACTGCATGAATGAAAAATACTGCCCTACTGGAAAGAACTTTGTACCGGGTATACGATATAAGTTAAATTGTGATTCGAAGGCAACCATATGTCGAATGTTATTTTAGATTGAAGGAAAATCTGACGTTGTGAACTGATATCAATTGGCCCTCGTTGGCGGTGTACATCAACATAGAACATTTCTGTGTTCTCACCTTTATTTTTGCATTTTGATAGAAAACATAAATCCTGCCTCTCTCATATGATTGTGAAGCAAAGATAGAGAATAATGGTGCTCCAACAATGATGTCATCGGCCCTGAAAACATTTCAAAACTGCTGTTAAATTGACTTTTTAAAGTAATTCAAATATATATCTTCAAACATTCAAATATTAAATGATATTAAAAAAATAATACAAAAATATTTCCATTTTCTTCGTTTAACCGACGGATACAGTTTTTACAGAACAAACTGTCGTCGATGGTGAAACATTGAAATCAAGTATTTTTCTTTAAATGTATATTGCCCGCAGGTCAAATACCATAACTTATCTTTCTTCTAAGAGCTTTGCCTTATAGAATTAATCCATACAGCCCAATGTATAATTCTGATTTTAGGTTATGCCGTTCAGACCACATACAGGTCAAAATATTGTAAAATACACAATCATATTGGAGAACAGAGATGAGTGCAATGTCCTCCCATTCGTCATTGCAATAAAAGGAAGCTACAAAGACAATTTAAAATTACATCTGAACAGGAAGATTCAAAGCCTAGTTTTATGGCGCATCCCTGGTAAGGATTTCGTTGCCCTTCAAATCACATCATTTCATTTCTTTCTATCAATATAAGGGGACGGCGGGACTGGTCAGGTGAGTTTTGGATCGAAAAATAAAATCTGGGACAAGAAAAAAATTTTGCATGAAAAAAATTATTGAAGTTAAATTTATAAAGCTTTGACACCATTTCTAAACACGCACCGCCTCTCCATTCCGCATCGATTCCCTGGATACACAGGGGACAAAACTGCGCTTCTCAGTATTATGTTTCGGGATAAATACATGAACATTCATTCTTACCCATCTCCGTTTAAATCAGCCACAGCGACGGAATAACCAAAATAGGATCCCATCTGAAAGCAACAAACGTCTGCTGTGATGTCAAAAATAACTAATACAGAGGGTAGAACATTATTTAAAACAAAGTTAACTCATCGATTTAAAATAAAACTTTTTTTACGGCTCATGGTATTATCAAGAGCTAAACTCCAGAAAAAATTCACAGACCTTAAATACCATCATTTTTCAAATGCAGTTTTTTTATATATATATTCCACTCAGATTTTGATTGATTTGAGCAGACGAATCATCTCCTGTTCTAGATAAACTCCAGGAGATTTAAATAGATCTTAATCTCGAGTTGTTATGGGTAACCTACATACATCTCGAGAGAAGGTAATAACCATGTACATGGAAGATCTATATGCAGCAAACAATATATTTGGCATTTGTTAAGAATAAATCAAACTGCAAACTGGAATCGCACAGAAATATAAATAATCCCTGAATATTCTATTCAGAGTTACACGTTGTCTGATCCATAAGGGAGTCTAGCCTTAACATGTAGGTCCTACAGAATTGTGTCTCTTGTATGCTATAATGACATTCTAACACAGAATCGCGTCTACTTCCTACGCCGAGACATTGTCTCTAAATACACCCGGGTCATCTTGTCTTGAACTTCTTTCATTTAATGATCCATGCCGAATGTTGCCGAAATATTGGCAGAAATGAATGCGCCATGGCCTGGTATGGCCCGATATATTTTAAAGCTATAAACGGTCTTACCTGATCACCTGAAATATTTGTTAATATTGTCATGTTCTCGTTAAACAGTGACACCTGTAAAAACAAAAAAAAAAACCTGAATTTGGTATTAAATGCAATTAAATAAATAAGAGAGCGCCGGATTAATATAAAGGATAAGAAACCAAAAAAAGGTTAAAAAAAAAACCGTTAAAGAAGCAAATCCTTTAAAATAAAAAAACTGACTTTAACATAAATGAAATGAGCATAAAGTGTTACTTGTAAGTTAAATTCCACTGTGAGTTGAATACAAACTGTATATACTTCGTTCTCAATAGCAGGATTTTAACTAATTTACAGGTAAGCCCGAATTATCGATTTGGAATCCTACCTGCCCTTGTAACTTGCTTCCTCTTGGCATTCCAACTGCATAATCTGAACAAATATACACAAATGAATATTCCCACAATCTTATTTCCCTATTTTTGCGCTTTACGTCGTACTTTATTTACGTCTTTCCATTATATAACTGCATGCCTAAATCCTATATATAAATTTGTTTAAGTTTTGAACGACATATACAAGTGGGAAAACATTAATTATATAAAACAAGAAGTGGTTTGTTTGTTTGTCAGGTTGGGGCTTGTCAGACAGTCAGTCGATGCATCAGATACGAAATAAATGGCTGAAGTCTGAAATGCCAACCAAATGGCCTAATTAATTTCCTTTGTTGTGACCATGTTCATGCTATCCTCCCCATAAACATCGCCTTTTGTCAGCGGATAAACATAAGCTGATTTGTATTATAATTAGCCACTGAACAGTTAGTGTAAGTTTATCACGCTTCTCCACAGATAAAAAGGCACCAGAATTATGCTAATGACCACTCAACAAGTATTAATACACAAGTATTCCCACGAACGGGATTGTTCAATGGCCTAAAATTGAACTTCTCAGACACCATCTACTGCTCAAAGAATGCTTGATCCTTGATGGATTAAACAGTTGCCTTGGTTTTTGAAACTTACTACGATTACTCAACGAGTTCAAATAACAAGAATTTATACAAACTGTTTTATCAAATGGCCCTACATTTAACCGCTTAGATATAATTCACGGCTTAACCAATGCTTGGATTAAATAAATCACTTGGTTTAAGTCTAGAACGAAATTTAGAAGTTGGGTAACAAAATAATATAACGTCTGGATAACCACTTTTTGTTGTGTGATAGAACACTTTAACGTTTCGATATATTTGACTGTATCGTCATCAGGGGTAAATTGATTATAATAAATGTAAAAGTTGTGATGTTCTATCACAAAACAAGGAGTGGTTATCAAGAAATTGTATAAAAATGTCTTTGTGTTTTACAACTACTCATCAAGTGTAAATAAAAAGTGTTAGCTACTAACAGATATGTCGAATGGCCTAACGTTTAACTGTCTGGACATAATTCATTTTCATTCCAATATTTATTTCACCAGATAAATTACAAATATATCAGTAGTAGAATTTGATCAGATATAGGCGGAAATAAAACCCCATGGTCTTAAACAATGCTTAATCCTTGATGCCGTCAACAAATGTCTTGGTTTTATTAGTTTGTTACTTACCGTCCAAGTTATCACCGTCAAATTTACCCACAGCACTGGAATACCCTGTCAAACGAAAAACAATAAATTTAAAGCGATTTTTTTGTTATGTTGCTGTGTAAGGATAGACCCACCTTCTTATTAAGGTGCACTTTTTGCGTTCTTGTAAATTAGTTCAGGTAAAACACCTCGTGATGTTAACGATAACACGTTTGCTGACGGTCTGACGGTCTCATGACAAGACACGCGAGAAAGTGCGTGAAAAATGCAATGTGGGAAATGTTTGGTGGTGGCTGGAGTAATTTGGAGGCGTATGGTTTATTTAAATATAAATATTTTTAAATATAGAGGGAACTTTCGTGATAGTTCTTAAGAGTTAACAAACTGTTTTCACAAACCCTTAGCTGGCCATGGTGTGAATCCGGATTTCTAGTTTAGAACGAAAAGCAAATGAAACGAACTTTTATTATTACAGTAAATGCCCGAAGGATATTGTTTCTATCAACCATGCACTTCTGTTGGGGCTGTAGAAGTTACTAAAATCCAATCACCCCTTTATACAAATAATGGGACAATCCAGAAGCGCGAATAAAACCCCCAAGAGTACCTCTGTGGACGGATGTCTGGTCTGGACCAGAGCACAGATTCCAGCTCACCAAGTTACAGGCATGAGACACGTACAAACACTTGTAGATAAACTATACGGACTTCCATATTCACATGGGCTTATCATCGCTCAGACAGTTAATTTCAATCCGACTCTGTATTTTTTTAAGTTACCCAAATGTTAATAGATATGAAACATTGACTCTAAAAATACGGCAGATTTGGCCTATTTTTTGTCCGACACACTTCCCCTAGATATTTATATTCATTATTTATATCCTCATTTGGTTCAACGCCATTACGAACTCGTGTTGCTGAGAAATATATTCCGAAAAAACTACGGAACAGATATACGACACTTCAAACATTGTATCTTGTGTATTTTAAAAAATTATTGTGAAGGTTGACTGATTAATTTGTGTTTTACGCCGTGCTTAAGGGTATTTCACTTATATGGCGGCGGTTTGACAAAAATGAGTGCGAATGAGAATTCCACCAGCTGTACAGTGACTCGGCGTATCCTCTTACAAGATTTATGATTCGTTTATTGCTGTACTATCAAATCATTCGGGAGACGAAAGACTTTATGTCATCAATGGGTACATTGCACGTGATAACCTTCAGTGATTTGATGCAAGAATAAGTAGTCGCTCTGTCTGAATTAGCCTTATCTTTTCTTCTAGACCGTAAAGACAACGTAATGAGAAGAACTGGATAACCGAAGAGAGGAGACAGCTAAGATTGCGGATCACTGGGAAGTCTTGAATTGTTATGCACACATTATCTCTGACGTCGAACGATTAGTCGCCATTAATACACACACAGTGTTCATATCAACTGATTACGTATAGTCCGCTTTGTGTAGACAAATTCACAGGCCCTCTAGCTAAGAGCAGTTTGTTTGAAGAGTAGCTGTCTTTACGAAGCACAAGAGGAAAATCAACTTTCCAGCATTTATGGAAACGCTTCACAGTATGGTTGTGCTAGTGTTAATTATTGTTGGAATACACTGCCGTCATATAATGGAGATAATCTAAAGCACGGCGTAAGACATCAATCAATCAATCAATTAATCAATAAAAAAAAATCATTCAAAAAAAAAGTTGTCATCTGTTTCGGATTCCAAATATGATGACCTTCTAACCTAAATCTGTGGATACTTAAGCAATGTGAAATTGGCTATGTTTCAATTCGCATCCATTTGGATAGTTTCCGGTAAACACAATCTACGATTTCAGTGGTGGCTCCGGCAATCGCGGGGTTGGTTTTTACGAGGTTTCCTCCCGGTTTCCCACCGTAATAAGGCTGTGTACAATGTGAAGTGGACAATCCGTCGTCATATAGGTGAAATAACCTCGAGTACGACGTTAAACACCAATTAAACAAACAAACGATTTTGGTGCAATTTCGCTGATTAGAAAGGATATACTTACGCAGGTGTTCCGATTAAATGCATCAATGATATTGTCTGTTGCATGGCACGAATATTTGGCTGAACAAATAAGCCAATGTGAAAGGCGCGGGAATGAAACCTACTGAAATGACGTTTTAAAAGCGGCAAAAATTACATAAGATGAGGTGAACTATCAGATTTATTATCATTTAAACTGCACTTGATGCTAAATATAATACGTTGGCTGACTGCTTGTCAATGACAAGTAACGCAAGAAAGTGCAAAATTTTGTGAATTACTTTCATTCGTCCGTCTAAATAAAACGGCCGTTAAGATGAGCAGATCATAAAACTGACTGGGGTATAGTTTACTGGACAGTCAACCCGCTATCTCACAAATAGCAGACGTCGTGGTTGGCGGATTAATTTAGGCGTCCGTCAGCGAGGCCACTGGCGCACAGCTGTGGTACAAACACGATCAGCCTAGATTGGTCAGTGTGAAGACAGATCCGCAGATAAGCTTTAGTGGGAGAGATTCTAACATTCTCTAACATGTGCTGAGGGAAGCGATAACAAGTGAAGTATGAAAGCCTTTATTCCAAATCATTACACTCGACTCCCAAACACTTACGGACCACCTTATTCCAGAATTTGAGTATGCATTTTTATTAAATTATACGTATGCACATAATTTGACATGTTTGTTTGGTTGGGGTTCAACGTCGTATTTGTTGTATCCTGACGTAACTAATGGAACAATAAACTAACGAACATATAACTTGGTAGGATACATGTATTTCACTCACTGACTGCTGATACAAAGATACAAAGATGGCCCGGACCAATAGTTGTAGTCCCATGTGATGGTTACATATAAAACACGTCGAGTCACAGATACGGAGTGTCGGACTAAATCCACTACACAACAGTATTCAAGTGTTTATTGTCCATTTCACACTGTTCACTGCCAACGTACAGTGGAAACCCGAGAGGAAAGCTAGTTAAAACTACCACTGCTATTGCCAGAGCCACAACGTGTGACTCAATGATATATAAAACTCAATAAAGATACGTTTTCGTTCTATAATATACCTGATGTTGACGTCCGACAGACGGGCTAGTTCCTTGAGCGATACATCCACGTTAATCACTAAGTAAGC
This sequence comes from Mopalia muscosa, assembly GCA_031763545.1. NCBI lineage: Eukaryota > Metazoa > Mollusca > Polyplacophora > Chitonida > Mopaliidae > Mopalia > Mopalia muscosa. The sequence goes on from JARFOD010019979.1 coordinate 35,776, forward strand.
CACGCCCGTGGGCCCAGCACGTGATATGAACGAAACCAATACTTGCCGTATGCAATAGTGTAAATATTTGTGGTAAGATAGTATCTGGACGGAAACATTAGGTGAACCAAAAACTGATTGATCAATCGCAAAGCAAATAGCTATATAGGTTCTGCTATCTTTGAATAAGGCCATCATTGTGCTGACACAACAAGCATGCGACGTATGCATCAACAATATGTTTCAATGGGAGTCTCGTAACGTCAAAATGTGGACGTTGCAGGTGGTCCTCTGACGCCAAAACGGTCTAGATTCGTAGCCTTTTCATTAATGTCGCAATGCATACATTTGTTTGACCTCATTTTAAGGCTCCACTTTCATGAATGTTGTCGCGTCATAGGACCACTTCGCAAGGATTAAATTACCTCTCTTGTCAACTTCCCGATACTCCCATTGTTTTAATCATACAAAAAAACATGGTTAGTTAGTTTATTGAATGTCGGCCCCATTTAATGGTGTGCGCCATTACTAGGCATGTTACAAATTACTATGCCCATTACTCTTATGTTTTCAAATACGCAATGCAGTACCTTAAACAGCCGTGGCTTAGTGGTAGTGAGTCCGCTAACTAAACTAAACCTGCTTCGATATGCCGTTCACCGGATCAAGTCCGTCTGTTGACTATCTTAGCGAGTCTTATGTTGTGGCTCCGGCAATCGCAGGGGTGGTATTTTTACGAGATTTCCTCCTGGTTGTCCACCGTAATAAAAGTGGACAAGTGTCTTAGATACTGAGTTTGAGCGCTTCTAATCGTATAATTGCCCTACAGCGGGATCTCCTGTAGCTTGATGCATTGTGGAAGACGGACTAGGAATATAGCGGCATGACAACATGTAATTGGACCGTTATGTTCCAACTTTTTTAAACGTTGCTACTGGACTATTTGAGGCGGCAATTGACATACCAAATGTATCATGCGTCCAGACTACAAAACATCATTATATCAGTTGTTTATTGAACACATAAAAGTCGGTAAAAGTTATAACTTACAATTACGCGGTTAGAAGTGCTCAAACTATGTATCTCTAGATAAGGCTACATGATAGACGATACAGAGATACAGAAAGCTGCCTCTACAAGGGTCCGTGGTTGAATCTGTGGCCTTTTTATAAAAAAAAAACTTGTCAGTTTCAAAGAGTTTTTGTTTGCTTGATTGGGGTTTAAAGTCGTGCTCAAGGGTATTTCACTTATATGACGACGTGCCAGCCCAATGGGCGAAGGAAACAACCCCCGACACCACTGGTAACAAATAAAGATAGGACGGGGAAAATACACGACAACAACATGTCGCAATACAGACACCACAAACAGATCAGCTTCCTGTTACCCTTTAGCTCTGAGAGCACCAGGGCAGCAGTTCAAAGAAGACCCTGTCATAGTCTTGCTACCCTTGATCCGTAGGGCACACAGCTTACCTAAATAGTTGTTATCATCTTGGGCGGGTCCTTCCCCTGTCGATTTCAGTTCCTTTATTCCAGAATCTGTCCTATACAGGTACATCTGGCCTAAAACAGAAAACAACGACAGCATAAAGCACCTTAAAGCGATACTCCGAGCTGAAATAACCCCTATATCCCTTGAAAGCTTACAGTTAAATATACTTAAATGTGGCATCGACTTCTCGTTTCTAGGATAAGTAAACGAGCCTTTGACTAAATTTATAGTGATCAATTATCGAAACTTCAAAGGGACATTTTATCATTGTACAGCGTCTTTATTTCAATGATGTCCAATGTGCTTATCAACTCACCAGGGTTTTCTTTAACAAATGTAAGCACATAAAATTAACTCTATTTTATGAACAAATGTGTACACGTAAAATAACCGGGTTTTTTTATGAACAACTGTGTACACATAAAATAATCGGTGTTTATGAACAAATGTCTACACGAAAAATATCCGATGTTTTATGAACAAATGTGTGAACGTAAATTGCCAGTGTTGTTATCACTGCTTATCAAATTATCGGTGTTTTATAAACAAATGTGTACACGTAAATTCACATGTATTTTATGAACAAAATCCCCGTTGTTTTTAACAAATATGTACACGGGAGGTCCAAACACTGCTTATCAAATAACTGGTGTTTTATGAACAAATCTGTATACGTAAAATGTGCGGTGACTTTCCTCCCAACAATATTGTAAGAATACATGTCGTTTTCACTGTAAACGAGCCGCGAACAAGCGAGCTGTGAACAAATTCCCAATCTCCATTCAAGAAGACTGGCATCTGAACAATTTAACACATGTTGGCGTGTAACAAAATGTAAGGTAGTAAACTTAAGAAAACTTTTCCCTTCCCAAAACAAACGCTATAGCTTTCCCGGGACAAGTTGTAATATATGATAATAAACAGATCCATGGGATGCCTTCCAAAGTACACATAGAAGAGTTCGGATTCTCTAACACTGCTGTCGGCAGGACTTGAGATTGGTGTAGTCGGTAACAACCGAACGAGGTGGTACAGAAATTGGTGTTCTTACAATGATAAATTACTTGTTCATGTAAATGTATATCATCACGTGTTTATTGGGCGCATTGTAGACTCATTGTACCATGTATTTATAGGATCAACCAGTAGACAGATATTTTGTCAAATTACTAGTTAGATTCGATTCTCTTCACATTGGAAGACATTTCTCAAGGTGATACCCGAGTATCGACAGAAAGAGGGTCCGAAGCTAAATATAAATGATTCGTGATTATACACAGTCACAAGTCTATTAACTAGAAGTATGAAACGGCCTTAAATCATATATAAAATATCAGAATATTTTTTTACCAGTTTTTTACGCTTTTTGATGTAGGCTGCACAGGAGTTCTCACATTTCTCCATTGGGGACATTGACAATTTAAGGAATCAATGTTGGATTATGGGTAATCAATGATAACCTCCAAAATGTTTTACAAAAATCTTCAGTTACAAGAAGGCTATATGGCTGCTTAATTCAATGGACTTCTTTTACATGTTTTAACCACCCGGGTTGTTGGCGGCTAAAGAGGAACAGAAAGCCGATATGTTTGTGAAGGCTTTGTATTGTTCTGTGAGTGTCCCGTTATGTTATTGTTTGCTATGGGACTCCAGACTAATGGACCTTCCGACCAGTGTACGCATGCACAAACTGAAAATAGTAGATGGAAACAATTTAAGTCTTTTCAGTTATTGCTCAGAAGCATTGCCATTTTCAAACTTAATATATTCTGGGATCAAGTATGTAGAATAATCCCACATATATTGTAGGCTAGAGGGAGCTAGCTGTAAAAAATGATAAGAGAGGACTCCATTTGCGCTGACATTAGGAAAAGGGACGTATGGTTTTACTAGCTTATTGACTTCTGGTTGAGTTGATGGAAGACCGAGAGAAATTGAGCCTCACAAGGTAATGCTGAACTGAGCGCAGTGGATCTTGTAAACATTTGCATACCTTTGGAAGCTTTAGGCCATTTTCAAAGGTTTGAATGGCACCATAGGAAGAAGAATAAACATTTTTAAGATTTACAGTATTTTCGTTATTTTGGGACAACATTTTATTAGTTTGAAAAGATTCAAGTTCAAATAAATTTGCCGGTTGAGACCCTGCTGGCGGTTCGGCCCCTAACTCTGAGGGTCGTGGTTTCGATTCCCTGACAGGTTATAACCAGCAAAGTGTTCTAAATTCGAATTTGTTCAATCTAAGTGTTTTTTCTCAAAATCACGAAAATACTGTAAATATTCACTTTCTAAAAAGACACAAAAAACATTACTTATTATAAGATTAATTGATTTCTTTTCAGAAATCTTGGCACTGTTATTGGACAAAACAATCATAGGAGGCAAATGTGGACTTAGGACAAAACACATTTGTCAATACCCTTTGTAATCATCTTGCATGGAAAATGGCATTAAGATGCAGTACTGACTTTATTAAACTTTATTCTAGGCAAAACAACACGTGGCGTTAAAGATGAAGCGGTAACTGACTGCCTGTATGTACATGACAAGTATTGTGAGAAACTATAAGAAAAGCCAATCGAACACCTAACTCGAAACTCGCTAGTTCAATATACTTTACCTATAAAGATCAGAAAACTCACATCTGGAGGTCAAAGAAGATTATCTTACTATAACATTGTAGAAGTATAAAATTTATAACCCAGCATTATACATGGTAGCAGAACAAAGAAATACGTTTAAATTTCTTACCTTGCCAATACCAGCTTCCCACTGCCCCAATTAACAATCTCGTACCATCCTAAAAGTTTCATTAGATAAAAGGTTAAAATAAATCATTTCATCTATTTCATCAAGCTGTATATATATATTTGAACAATTGATATAATTTGATTGGATTTGAATAAATTATATTTGAATATAACAAGTATTACATGGCTTTAACAGTCTGGTGGTAACATAACATATGGGGGCTTTGGCTGCATGAATGGAAAATTAATCATTAGACTAGAGGTAAACAAAACTACAAGCCCCTATAAATGGTTTACATCTCCTGTATGAATCCCGTACAAATTCGAATGTTGACATTCTATTAAATGCTACTTTCATTTGATTATAGAGAGTGGTTATTCAAAGCCCCGCCCTTCGTACCCCATTTTTAACGTCAGAAATAATTACAAAATTTGAAGACAGTTTTCATACGTTAAGAACTGTAAATCGTGCTAAATGAACTATCACATATTAAACAAAGACTTAAACACGTTTATCCCATCAGTGTTGAATGTAGTGTGTTGAACAATCGGCTAGCGGCTTTGGATCAAATGTCTTCATTAAACAATTCAGAAGACCACAATCCCATATCATTACAAAAAACCTCTAAAAAGCACTTTCACTTTCTAACATATCTTAAACCTGAACAACCTTAGGGTCTGTGACCAATTGTTTGTATCAATCCAAATCATTGTTCCCTGAAGCCTTGGGCTGCGTCTAAGTCTAAGATTAACAAACGAATTTAGTCTGATGTCAAATGTGGTGTTCAACATTGATAAGTTTTATCTACCTTTCTTTTCTATTTTTTATGAAATATTTGGCCACGCAGCTAGATTCTTTTTGCGAAGTTGTTGTTGACAATGTCTGCATGGATATATTGTTATGCCACCTGTAATTAGCAAAGATTTCCCAGCTTTCCTCTCTATACGTCTGGTGCAAAACTTAACATTTTAGTGTGAATTATCACAACGATTGTTCATTTTCGAAACCATTTAACCAAATACCAATGATAGCAGGAATGCGATCGCCACTGTTGAGGCTGAAGTTCAGAGCAATTTGGGTTACAGGGAAATGACATCATTGTTATTCTGCTAGTCGTCCTTGTGGGCTAATGATATATTTGTTTGTTCGGTTGGCTGGGGTTTTACGCCGTAAAGGTTATTTCACTCATTTCCATGCGTGTCACTCCAATGGACGAAGGAAAATACCCTCGACGCCAATATAGCATCAAAAAAATACCGGACATGACAAATACGGGACATTCACAGGACATAATTCAAACACATTACGATCAGTACGACTTCATTTTTACATTAGCTCTGTTTGTTTGTTTGATTGGTGTTTAACGTCGTACTCAAGGGTATTTCACTTATATGACGAACATTAGCTCTGAGATGACTTGTGATCGATAGGTGTAAAATAATGGGTAATGTAGAATTTCTCATAAACCAACTGATGCGAAATATTTCCGCGAAATAAGGAACTTATGATGTATTGCATATACATGCTATCCGGGCTTACAGTACTACATTTCTTTTTGGGGCTTGGTAAGTATGCCCCAGTTGTCGCTTCGAATGTGGGCATATGGGGCGAGGGGACTATAAACATTACGTAATATGTTTTCACGTGGGTATCATGGGTTACATCGACACAAAATGGGCGATGTCAGATTAAACTAAAATAACATAAAGTGGGTTGACAACAACACTGGAGAGAGATGTAA
>JARFOD010019980.1:0-24580 GCA_031763545.1 Mopalia muscosa
GTCATATAACTGAAATACCCTTGAGTACGACGTTAAACACCAATCAAACAAACAAACAAACAGTAGAGTGACATCTTGGGAAAGGATAGTGTGCAACAACATTCCCCCTCCTGTCTCATCTTCCCGAGGCAAGCCGGCGGAAAAGAAGATCTTCGCATTACTAGCCTCTCTCCCTCCCCTACCTTGCCTTAATGGATTGAAAAACCTGAGCTAAATAGAGTATACTCTCTTTACTCCACCTAACCAGATTGGAGCTTTCTTAGAATAAGACAGAGACCGTCTAAACACAGGATGACAATTAGACTGTACATGTAATATAAACGCACGATCTTAGTCCCAGTAACGTACATGACGCCATCGCAGACCCGTTCATTGACAGTGGTGCCACCTTGTTTGCTGTATACTTTGATGCGTAAACGGGTTTCAGATTGGCTGCTTGTTTCTGTAATAGGCCAATTAAATTTTTGCCACGAATTGCAGGAAGGGGTAGTTATGTGAAAAGCACTTTTTTCACATTTTCCCATGGGAAGATGCTCCTGTCTGTGTCTGGGTTTTTTTTTTAAACGGCACAAACCCGTTCAAAGCCCAGTCGGTCCCTCGTCTTCAACCGGAAATGATTGGGCTGAAAAATCGACCTCTTCAGTTGACTGTAGGTAAGTATTTAGGCCGTTATTACTGGACTATTTACCAGAAAAATTCAGCTGATCAATGACTCGTCAATAATTTAATATTTACTGATTTTAAGTCAAACACAGATACAATTTGCGGCCGGACCGATTCATTTTGAATGCAATTAGAGGGCAAAATACCTATATGTAGAATCTAGAATACAGATCATTATTTGTTCCCATACGATTCGTGAACACTGTCAGGACAAGCTCCATTCTAAAATATAATCAATTCTACTTACTACGTCGAGACATTGACTCAAGATACACCCGGGCCATCTTGGTTTGCACTTCTTTTATTTGCTGGCCTGATAGGTTGTCCCAAATATTGGGGGAAATTAATGCGCGATGGCCTGGCATAGCGTATGAGAGTTGTCTTAGTCTCGTCCACTATAGAAACTCTCACGAGAATACGATTGCAGGTTTTTATCCCCCTTCAAATTGACCAATCAGAACACAACAAATTTGGTTGACGGATAATAATCTTTTATATTAAGTTTTGAATACATGCTATTTGAATATATACTAAGTAAGAAATTTTAAAATGTGAACATTTAATTTATTAAATTTATTTCTGGATGCCACAGTTGTCTTGAGCTGTTTAATGATACTATCGCTATTAAGTGATGATAATGATCATACACGTAGGTCATCAAAATTTTGCACTTACTACAGCTCTTTCCCAAAACCTGAGGAGGTTTTCTCTTACATGTACAGACTACAGAGGCAAACTTTTTCAGTAAGTTCTAAGTAAAGCGAGCAAACGCAAGCTAAAGCTAGAAGGTCAAAGCTGAGCATCTCATGACACAAGCACTAGTGTCTGCTGTTTGCTGAACATTTATGAACAAGGAACATGCAGTTGACTCAGAGGAAACTGGAAATGACACAAGGAACACTGTAAGCTTGATCCAAATTATCAAATATCACAAGTAGTTCTAGTTATGCAAGAAAAAAAGAAACACAAAGGCTACATAAAAAAATATCAATTATCTTTTTAAACTTAAAAATTTCTTAACAGCAAGAACAGATAAGAAGAGGTCAAGTGGAATAGAAATGAGGTCAAATAATTCCATAACTGTTGTCCATAATAATACCAAAGAGTCTTAGCCAATCAAAAGGCTGGTATTAAATTTAAATCAGCCACTCATACATGTAACACTTATCATGGCCCTAGAAATGATTAATGGTTTCAGAGGATCATGATGAAGTTGATGAAAAGGTACTGGTGAGCAGAGAATATTGTTTTGAAACATATAAATGGATGAAGAAGGTAGAAACATAGATTGTTCAAAACAGGATTGATTGATTAATAGGTTTTTAACGCCTTACTTAAGGTTATTTCACTTATATGATGGCATGCAAAGAGTGGAAACTTGTTTCTTATGACCCATCATCAAACACATAACAGGTTCATTTGTGAAAAAAAATTCATGTTGACTACACCTATATTTAAATACAAAAGATAATATAATGTTTCAAGAAAACAGCACACAATGGTGACATTTGAGACGGGCATTTTAGCAAACTTAAACCAATTTGATCATTTCAATTGTTTGCTTTTTGTTTTACACTACTTTGATAGTACAAATGATTGTGAAAATTTACCATAAATATGATTAGATAGTATGTCAGTGTATGTATATATTTTATAAATGTAGATATACATGTATATATATTTAGTTGTTTGTTTCCCCTTTAACATACAATATAACTGTCTTGTATTTTTAGATCTGTCATTTTATGACAGATTACTTTGTTTGTACTTTTTCCATATGCTACTATTTCTACATTATCTCTCCTTCGTTTGCTTTTGTTATTTACGTGTATATATTGTTTATAGTTGTATTTATTATGATTTTATATATTGATTTAAGCATCAAAAGCAGTTCTATAGTATTGAGGGCCTTAAGGAAGAACAAGTTTTGTAAATTGATTGAGTTACCCTCAGGAAATAAACATAATATATATATGTCTCCACCTGGTGAAGCAAACCCCCTCTGGTTGTCATGTACAACAATGACATTTTTAAAGACAAAATTTTATAAGACATCGTAAATCTAAGATTTACAGATCGAGACGGCTCTAATAGTACATGAAAACAGGAAGCTACTCCGAAACACTACTTTGGTTGTTAAGATGTTAACGACATGTACAACAATAACAGACTAATACACAAACATTCTAGGTATCATTATAAAACCTGGGCAATGTTTGAGAAATATGAGTTTTGTTAAAGCGTAAAAATTGACAAGAAGAGACCTACAACATCAGAGGTTCTAAAGTTAATAGAAGAGCTACAGACGTGGTGGGATACAAGCTAATCAGGAGAACAAAGACAATGAGGTAGGAGTCTTAAGCTTAGATAACACAAATTGCATATCAATTTGATAGAAGAGTTTGAATTTACACATACATGTACAGGATGAAATACGCAGGATGACAAAACAACTAAAACTGCATAGACTTTAATACCATTAAGGGGACCTGTGAATGGTACATCGGAGTAGGCTCAGAAAATGAAATCACTAAACCAAGACCATGAACCACTTTTTATGTTGAAGGTTTGTCATTTATTTGTAGCAGAAGAAGCCACCAGGACTTTTAACTCGAGCAACTTCCCACTTAGAGCAACTTTCAAAGCATAATGGAACAAGCAAACCAACTCAAGAAAAGCTCTAACCAAGTCACACCATGTAGCAGAATGAGATAGACTAGCCTTTTTAGTCACTGATAACAAATTGAAATAGTAAAAACGATCAGTGGAGCATTTGCGATATTAAAAAAAAGCAGGAAAAAAAGGATTAAAATATGAAAGTCTCCAACCATGTCATACCATGTAGCAAAATGAGATAGACTGGCCTTATATCAAAGTCACTGATAATGGTTTGAAATCGTAAAAAGGACATTCGACAAATTTCATTTTTGGATAAAATATATTGTTTGTTTGATTGGTGTTTAATGATTAAATATCAGCTTGAAAAAAAGATTAAAATATGCAAGAAAAGAATCAGCAGAGAATTTAAAGCTAAGAGGGGAAAATCTACAGGAAAGTCAATGAAGATGACGGCTTAGTAGTTAGTACAGCAACATGATATTAGACAATGTTCAAGGACAACAACCATGCAAACCAGCATGAAAATTTCAGAATTCCACCAAACCTCTTCCACTCTTGATTCCTCCAATACCTGACGTTCAGTCGCTTTATTACGACGTTTGCGACGACGACGTTTCTCTTTAACTGAATCTTCGACATCACCATCAACAGCAACATCTTCCTGAAGACATGCCATATAACGCAACACATGCATTTGTTAACATAGCAGACACAATTACCGGGAATTAATTTGGGTCATTCCAGGAAAAAGAAAAAATTAAACATGTGAAATGGTTATGAAATTCACAACCACATTACTCATGGTAAAAGACAGACGAATCAGAAGTTAAGAACAATTATCAGTTAGATAAAGACATTCAAACATTCACAAATTTAACAAGAAAAAGAACCCAAAACCTAATACATGATAGCAATTATAATCCATTCAAGACGTTGATTTCAATAAAAATTATCATCAAACTTAAGCTGAATTTAATTTAATAAAATTGATAAATTTCGGATTCTTAGGTAATTGTCTCAGAAGGAAAACGTTGAAATCAAAAGAAGGAAATCAACTCTTCAAATATCAACGTAGTTGTAGGAATTGTTGCTTGAAATACTTTCAATTGCATGGAGTGTGACATTGTGTAGAAAAGTCACAAAAAAGGCATGCCAGAAAGGACTGACTGATTGACTAAAGGATGTTATAGCAGTTTTCTACTACAGGGCTCAATAAAGACGATAAGTAAATGTAAGTCGTTCATCTACTAGTGACATGTCCTGCTGACCTTTTGGTGTTTCCAGCGACGAGATTCAAAGCTGAGTGTCCAGTATAACAGGAGTAAGATTCCTGGGTTAACAAAATGTGGCCAAAGAATATCATCATGGAACTGGGATGCCCACGGTTTTAAACAGTCAGTTTTAATGATTCCTGTTAGTCCCAATAACCTAGGGGGAGAAATAAAAAAAATTAAAAAAATTAATAAAAATAGAGAAATACATGAAGTATTATAAAATCACTTGATTTGAAGAAAACTGGTTTTCAAACACTTAAAAAAGCCACAAATTAGCATCCAACATGTCGACTGGAAAGATGTAACTTATGATACCGATTTACTATTTAAGCTTTCATTTCATGGCAGATTAATGTGAGAATGAATTTTTTTAAATCATTACTGAAAACAGCTTTTTTTTCTTTTTTTTTGCATAATGGGTGGGTAAAAAAAAACTTAAGAGAATCTTATAAGAAAAACTGTAAAAATGATATTTTTGGTGTCAAGATTTCATAACAATTTCATGATTGATTGATTGAGTGGTGTTTTACGCTGTGCTTAAGGAATTTTCACTTATATGATGGTGGTGTATCCCAACAATAATTGACACTAGCACAACCAAGATGTGAAGCCTTTCTATAATACTATTATTGGAAACCTAATTTTCCTCCAGTGCGAAGTAAATACAGCATTACTACTATTCAAACAAACTGCCCTTATCCAGGGGGCATATAATTGTTTCATTATGGGCGGATTGAAAAGGAGATATGTGACTGGTTATATCAGATCTATATTTTATTTTAATCAAAGACAGATTGTAAATGACTTACTTTGCAAGGTAGTTTGTATGAGGTAAACCCTCCTGAAAGAACTCAAATTGATAGAGGTAGAGAACTAGTAGATGTAGCCCAGTGTATATGGTCAACAAAATCCTCAGGTAAGCAAACTTTATGCCAAGCGTTTTGTAAAAGGACCACCAAGTGGCTAGCGCGAGAAAAACAAGGAAATATACAGCATTTAGGACGGATGGGACAATGACTCCACTGGCTGCCAGAAGAGTGACCAAAATGAACTCTCCCATAAACGCTGAGATAGCATTGGGCTTTCTTCTACGGGGACGGGTCACAGGTAGTACATCATGTTGAGAGCCTGGCGCAGGCTGCAGTAACTTTTTACTGACAACAAACACCACGATGCTGACAATCAGCACCACAATGTCAGGAACGACCAGCCTAGCAATGTGTTCTGCTGGAACATCATCAAATCTAATGAAAAAAGAAACATATTAATTTCTTTTTTAAAATATACCTATAATAATTTATCAACAGTTAAGATCATTAATAGGGTTATGGTTTAAACAGAATTCATTTCCTGAATCAGAAAAGGGAACTGAGAACCAGCATGGTCAATATTAACACATCTCCAAATGCGTGATCTGCATTATGACGTTAAACAAAAAGATTTAAAAAAACAATGACAATAAAACTTTGGAGCAACTGAAATTGACAGATTTATAAAAGATAAGATAAATGTTTACGGTCATTCCGAAAATGCCAATGAGCAGTGATTCTTTTTTTTTTTTAAGGAAAGCCATCTAGTAGTTATAATACATGTGGAATTCAGCAGGTTTTGATCTTGATACTGGTATAACTCTGTAAACCTTTTTGAACTAAAATTTCTTTAACAAAGGCAATGCTATCCCAATATTACTATTTGACCATGGTCATCACATTATTTCCCATTACCTCTGCACTCCAAACTGACGAGCTATTTTCTCAGACTGTGAACCTGCAATAAAAGAGAGTCACATTTTTACCAAATAGCTCTGTATTTAAAAAAAGCCAGTAATACATCTGCAATTGAACCTCAGCATAACTAAACTGTAAACTAGGTTTACATCTAGACAATACAAACTTACTCAACATTAAGAACTTTGCACTGCCAGAAAAAGGTTTTCACAGGTCAAAAGGCCACAATGATTATGCCTCAAGACAGGAAATGGGTTGTAATATTTTTTAAACTTTAATTTGATCAAATAGCTCAGAATATCCAACCAAAGAGTAGGCATGAGATTAAATTTGGATGATCACCAGGGAAGGTGTTGCAGAGGACTGAGTGATTGATTGGTGTTTTATGCCCCGCTTAAGGCTATTTCAATTATGACATTCTGACAGCGGTGTATTGCAACAATAATTTTGATAACATTGGAGAGTTAATCTTCCTCCGGGGTCCAAAAAGATCATGCTGTTACACTCCAAGAAAACTGCCTTTAGAGCTTTGTAAGAGAATAGAAGTGAATAAGGACTTACAGTTGATGAAGTCACTGCCATAAGGCCGGTCATCTGAAGCTAGACCTAATAATGTAAACTGGAAGATGGCCATGGTGAGGATGGTTATTGCACTGACTGCTATCACTCCCTTCAAATAATGACCAGTGAGCCCTGAAAACAGACAGACATTACATAATTGAGTAAAGTCTTGAGTTAAACATTTGAAGTTTTCCATACTTATTCAAAGATTGAGAACTATTTATAAGTTTGTAGAAGACAAACTCCCACTTTTAGTGAGTATCATATACCTTTACAGATATCAAAAAGAAAGGATAATCCATTTCTTAATTATATACTTCAATAGTATAATCAGTAAAATTTATAAGAAAGATTGTAAAATATTAACTTACCTGCCAATGACTGGGCTGAAGGGCTTCGTACCAATGGTGCCAACAACAAGCAAAGTAGGTACAACAACGACAGCGCATTGTAACGTAGAATCACAGCTGGAAAAATACAGAAAAAAATTTGTATTAGTTTATTTGGTGCTTAATTTTTACAAGCATAAGATCCGTTTTCTAGATGTAATAACATAGCACCCATTTGTTAGTAGCTTGGTAATTAAACTCAACAGTCTTGTTATAGTGGGAAAAAACCTACCAAATCTTTCTTAATAATAGCTGAACAGAGTTACAAATTATTCCAAAACATAACACCAAGTTACAATTACATAAAAGTATTATCACTTTTTGAAAATGATACAATGCAGAAAGTGAGATTCTATCTTATGAGAAGAAACTCACATAATGAAGCTATTTTTGAATGGTAAAATGTCCTGTTAACACAGCCATAAAATATGAAGAGTTTTGTCGAAAATTCAACTTCTGCAGTCTTTGATGTAATGATTTGTGTTTTATGCAGTGCTCAAGGGTATTTCACTTATATGATGGCAGTATATTCTCACAATAATTGACACTAGAGCACAACCAAGATGTGCAGAGTTTCCATGATGTTGGGAAGTTAATTTTTGTCCAGTGCTAAGTAAAAGACAGCCCTTAGCCTGAGGGCTTTTCTGCAGCGTGAAGACATGTTTGTTTGATTGGGTTTTGACACCATACTAGACTTCACTCATTTGACAGCATGTCAGCATGATGAGGTGAGGTACCGACCCTTTAAAATTAATACGTCTACATTTGTAACATACCTCTCCTTGTCTTTACAGAACATAATTATCTAATTAATAAGCTTTGTTTATTGCCTGAACTTTCCCTTCCACTACTATGACAACACAGCAACATTGATTTTATTAATCAGCTTTATTGTTTTTTGTTCTCTTTTCTCTCCAACGTCCAAATACAATGTATTTCACTTTAAAGCAGGGGTGGAAATGTTTAAAATATTTAATCAATCGTTTTTTTAATTTTGTCCTATACGACATTCAACACAATGTTAAAATCTGGGGAACTTTACAAGATAATTTCAAATTGTTTGCAAATGTATATAAAATCTCCACCCTGTATAGCCTTTATTGTATGTCTGGTCCAAATTTGAATAAGATAAAGAGTGAACAACCAGTGACATGGACATATGGCAGGGGCAAATTAAGACTTTCTGACAGAATGGCGCTACTAATAAATGGACCTTTTTATGCAACTGGGTGACTATATGGGCGAGCCGACAGTTAAACCCCCAACATTTGTAAACAATCTGTAAACAATGGCAAATTTACTCCCAAAATAAAGACAGCTTAAAATCTTTACAAACTAAAGGTTATCACTTGAAGTTATCAAGTTTGTCTACTATCTTAGTTACTTTGACTAAGATGAAGACAGACGAAATGAGAAAAAGGCTGGTGGAGTGAGTGGTTGTTATGGTGATTGTGTAAACATGTCGATAACAAATAGACAGTGAGGTAAACCAACTCAAAAAAACCATTAGGCTACTTAACTTTTTAAAATAAAACACCTCAATGAAAGATTTGTAGGCGTTTGTCTATAAGCTTGAATAATCAAATTAAATGTTAAATTTAGATCTGATAATTTAAACACTCAATACTAAATGTATTTGTTTGGTGTCACATCTTAATAAACAATGTATCAAATGTATCAGCACAATGTTTCCCAGTACATGTATTTAACAGGGAAACCCAGCATTTACAACCATTTTAGTCTTATGACTTTTGGTCATATAAAGCTTTCAAATGCATCTATAATGAAAAAATCTAAGTCGAAGCTTTGTAACTGATCATTTTTTTAAAATTTGATTTCAACAAAAAAGTTAGCATATGTTCTATATAATATGTAAAATGGCTTTTCCAACTAATAATTTTAAAGCTTTTAAAGTCTCTTGGAAATATGATTGCCTACATATAACTGTTTTTTCCGTACACCGTTTGAAAGATGGCTAAGTGTGCTGACCAGATGATAATATCATTAACTCATTCAGTGGGTGTAGAAGATGAAGTGGGTGGACAACTATTCTAACAAAATACAGTAGGTGAGGACATGAAACAACAAATTAAAATCAGGTCAGGTTGACCTAGTAAGATTTTTGCAATGAGACACTAAGTCAAGTTAAAGCTAGTGATATAATACTCTAAAATTAATAACGCCCCCACTACACCATCCCACAAGGGATCCAGTTAACTCATCAATGACCTACATATATATTTTCGAGTAGGTAGATGTCAACTTCTGACCACACAATATGTTATGTGACATTTCTTAGTAGATGAAACAACATGGCAATGACTAAGTAACACGCCTTTCACTCAAAGCCCATAAACTATCCCATGTGAATTTGCATATATATTTACAGATATAAGCAAATTTGTGTCTCTCTCATTTATTTAAAATATATAGATATAGTCAATTTATTATTTTAAATGATGAAGGACAGTGTAAACTATAGATATACCACATGTTTTAATTGTTTATGTTATTTTTTTTTTTTAAAGAAATTGAAATTTCCATGTCTGTATTCCATTGTGGAACTGTATTACCAAGATAAAGAGTACTGCAGTGTATGTACATGTATGTTTTATTACTCTAGGATAACTGAGATGCCTAGAATTTTAACTGAATAGTGATACTGGGCATTACATGTACATGTGCGGAGTACATGTATCTATGTATCAGTGTCTATTAGGACTATTACATGTACAAGTAACAAACCTTCTGGCCATACCTTGATTAATAGTGAAAACTTTATTGTTGAAAAACAATTGTAAAAAAGCCTGCAGGAGACTTAATACACATAATAAAAAGCTACAAGTAAACCTTGATGAAAAATTTGAACTTTACACATTTTTGGATTGGTAACATTATCAATGTGGGTTAAACAAGTACAAAATGAGAATGTTATCAAATTGATGTTGTGCTCTCTCCAATGTAACATTTGTGACATTGACTAATAGCAACTCTTACATGTGATTGGACAATCAGTTCCATCAAACACAACTGGATCGATTGAAATCATGAGAACATGTTTTTAGTAAGTACTCGACTCGTCACTCGAGTAGCCTATTCTCAAACAGAATAGCCTGTGTCATGCTATATTTTTTACCATACTTATTGCATAGTTTAGATGCTGCTCTCTTCAGATAACAATACAATTAACTTTAATACGTTAAAAACCCATTAAAGTTAATTGTATTGTTATCTGAAGAGCGCATTAATTTTAATAACCGTTTTAAAAATTAATTATAATATTCAACTAAAAGGGTAAAGATTGTCGTGAATTTATAGAAAAAACTTCTCACTGAAGCTGTGGAATATTACATGTACATGTACTAAGTTTGTTTGTTTTTGTCACATATTTAACACTGCACTCAAATCTTGTGTTTGAGTTTGCTCAGTGTCTACTGTCCTACTTAAGTTATCGTTTTATGGCAGGAAAAATCTATGCCACCAAAGTTCTGCTGTAGTGAAAAATCAATACAAATTCAAGTGGAAAGACTTGACACACCCTAGACAAATTATGTAATAGATAACATACACCTGCAGACCAGTTACACACTTCTGAATGCAATCATTGATAGAAGGCATTTTCTAGAGTAGGCAGACCTGTGCTGTTGTGAAGAACCAACAGAACTAGGTCTCCACATGGTTATGCAAACTTAATTTAGGCGGACCGATTAATAGGTTTTCCAAATTGTTTGGGTTATTTGCAGTCTTCGTCTAAAGTTGCATTTTGCTACTGATTAGTACAATATTTGTTATCCTATTAATAAGCTTAATAAAAATTGTATAAAATTTGAAAGAAATTTTGCTTTATTTTCTACAGAGGCACATTTGTGTATCAAAAAAACCAGCAAGCTTGGGGAAATGCAAATGTTAGGTTATAAATCTCATAGAATTTTTGATGACCAATTTTAACACAGGCCTGAGTAACGATTTACTCAAAATTGAGTCTCTGATTTACAGAAATTCTAAAAACAACAATTTGATGACCCTTTGATGTCATCAAAACCATTGTATTTTAAGCAACAACTCTGATTAAAACAGAATTTCAATGAAATATTAAATAGTAGCAGTTGAAAAGGAAAAAATATAGCATTTTATTAACTAAGGTTGAGTTTGATTGAATTCCAGACACTATCAATCTTTGGGGAGCCAGGTAAAGAAGAAACTATATGTCCTTACCAATAACCAGTCATACTAAAACAAGATGCAAACCCATAATTTTTAATCCAGTTTAAAGATGTGAACAGTTAATGTAAAAACAGTTGATGAATCACTTATTTTACTGTCAATGTAGTTTTTTATAAAAGTACTTTTAGTGTCTAGGTAGTGTTTCTTTTTAAGTTCATTGAGTATTTTCAAAATTTCTGTTACTCAAAAAATTGTTTTTTCTTTGAGGATTTTTTCCATCCTGAGCTCGATTTATACTGAAAATATTTACAAACATGTATGGTTATAGAAAAAATTCTGCTCACATATACTGTATGTATACATATATAATGCTAAACATTGTATTCACAGTCTGAAGGAAAAAACTCTTACTGTATGTAGGTCATAACTGTCAATTCAACCAAGAAAAATCTAATTTTATGAACAGTACTTGGCTACTTGCATGTGGAGTTATATAACATAATATGGCCTAGTTAAGGCTATTTTACACAATATATTAGAGATGCATGTATCTGAATTCACTCATCCAATTCCATGAAAATGTAGTTTAAAAATCTACAGGTATGCTACATGTATGAAACATTATCAAAGAATATAAATTTGATGTTTTTAAACCTCATCACTGTCCTGGGATAGCACGTACCCCTTTTATTATACAGGTATCATCATGCGACATGTATTTATACAAGTCTGACCCAAAATGACGTTCAACATTTGGCATTTCAAGAAACCAACATGAACGGTGCAGCATGAATTACAATATATATATATTCAAGGTAGTCAAAACAATAGAAAATAAATGCCAGGTGTTAACATTACAAGGCATGCCCAGACATTATTGATTTTACTTTAGTTCAGAAACGCCTAGCTACAATGTAGGTATTACGACTGATCAGAGACGCACACACACTTTGTCTTATTTTACATTTACTATATATGCCAGCTAGGTCAGACCTGTAATAATAAAATATTCATTAACAGCAACAGTGATCTTTCGGTGAGTGGCTGCCAGTATATCACTGTCTGTACTCATTTGATTTAAGAAAACCAATTTTCTTGTTAGAGCATGGGGAGACAAATTTTTGTCTTAAATTTATTCAATAAACAATTAGTACAATATTTGGGAGACTTTACATGGGTAGTCTAGTAAAACTTATTAAACTCTTCAAGAAAGGATTGATTGATTAGTGTTTTACGCCGCGCATAACTTATATGAGGGCAGTGTATTCAAACAATAATTGACACTAGTACAATCAAGATGTGAAGCGATTCCATAATGTTAGAAAGTTAATTTTTCTCCAGTGCCTAAGTAAAGACAGTGTTGCTACTCTTCAAACTGTCATTTATAGCCAGAGGGCCTCCAAGAAAGGAAAAGTATGGACAAGACCATGGCACACACTTTTCTATGACTTTTTCATTCTTGTGTTTGTTTGATTACGGTTTAATGCCATACACAAGGCGATTTCACTTACATCAATATGAATTGCCGTTTTCACACATTTCCTACTCTATTTTGGTGGAAAAGTTTAGCTGAGAATAAACCAGGTACAAAAACATCCCCACCGTTGTCAGTTCAGAACTAACTTCTTTAATTCTGTTTTGTATTTGTGTATGTGTGAAAGTTTGTGTGTGTTTGAGGGGCTCAAGGAAGATTGGTTTTTTGTACTAATTGAACCTCCTCATTAAATAAAGTATATTATTATTATTATTATTATTATTGAGTCCGCCTGTCGACCATCAGCTATATGAGTGAGTCACATGTTGTGGCTCCAGCAATAACGGGGCTGCTTTTTTACAAGGTTTCTTCTCGGTTTTCCACCGTAGTAAGGCTAGGTGAAATGGACAATCCGTCGTCATATAAATACCCTTGAGTACCATGTTTAACGCCAATCAAAAAAAACCCAAACAAAACCATTACTTTGGGTTTGCCATCATACAACGGGTTGAAAATTGTTGAAATCAAGGTATAATACATTATAATAACCAAAAAGGGGTCATTCAGTTTTTTCCTGTTTGTCTTAGTTTTCCTGCAATACTGGGTTAACGGTTAAAAAATATTTTAAAAAATGAGTCAAAATAGTGAAATTTCAACTTCTTATTACTTTATCTAAGAAAGAAAAAAGATATTCAAAATCTGAATGACTGTTTTATATGTTAAGATGAAGTGTGCAAAAAATCAGTTATGTAGGTATGAAAACAGCTGAGGAGTAGGCATTTTCCAGAGTACGGTACACTGAAGAATGAAAGCAGAGAACATGAGTAAAATGTATTTGTAGAGTGTCCTTGAATAAGTTTTTCAAGCATGCTTCAGAAAGGTTTTTGTCAGTTGATAACCATGATCCTACTGTTACTATGAATAAATTACAACCTAGTCAGCCTACAGCCCAAAGTTTCTTAAAGTGAGTGCTGATATTGTTGTGCCATTTATAACTAGACTCATTAATTTAAAGCCATACTCTGTGCTGCAATAAAACACATATAGGTAAACGGGCATCATTTCTTGTGTTCAATTATGCTCACTAATTATTTTATAATTGGATCTTAAACAATTGGTAATGCACAAACTACAGTCGAATATATCCACACGGCCATTTCTAGGTACTTTTATCATTGAACAGATGAACTCAACAAATATTTACCAATCAAATACCTTTCTTTTCAAAATAAGTGCTTACATCACGAGACCTACAGAATCAACTGTTTAAACCTTTAACAGTTGACACCAATTACCTATATACCTATCCTTTGAACAATAAAGCTAAATTTTCAGCCAATGAAAAAAATAGATTATTTGAGGTATTCTCTAAACCGTTAGTGGTAGAAAAAGGAAAATTGGATGGGCCAATCAAACAAACGTTGCCCTCTGCGGTCCAGGCTTTTGCTGCATAGGTCATGTAACAGTATTTCTTGTACCTGATAGATTTAGTTTTTCCACAAAAATGAAACGTTTGATTTCCTAACTCTATTTATTTCGCTAGTCTAAATATCTTCCTTTTACTTATTTTACAAAATTATGATTCCGCAGATCAAAGCTGACAGTGGCGGATTAGGATATAATACATGGGAGAGGGGAGTTTGACTATCGTTACTTAATAGGCGATGATTCATGGGTCGCCTAGGCCTGGAAGCTCCCGAGAATGAGGAAGCTTGTAGAGGCGCTCTCAGCGAGTTTGAAAGTAAAAGCAATTCCGTCATTTTGATTGTACGATCTTAATTCTTGCAATTTTAAAAGAGAAAAAAAGACTAGACCCACAAGTATTTTGTTGTCTAAAATGTCACATCAGTCTGGTAGGCAAGGATGTGCAAGAATTCTTGGAACATCATCAGTTGCTAGCATTGATTTAAATAATTACTTCCAAAGAATTCAAATTTTATATCGGGACAAGTGGTCGAAACAAAGTTTATTAAAACATTCAAATTGACGTTCTGCATGATGAACAAAGACGTTACTGGAATGACACGAAGTATTTTGTCAACAAGTGCAAAGCTACTTTATCCAGTCACTCATAAACATAAAATGAGTCCCGGTACTGACTGCAAATTGTCCTTATTATCCTTTCTTTTTCTGTACATTTCATGATCTACGATAAGTCAATCCTTATCTATGTGTGGGATGTTTTGCCTGAAAAATATCTTAAATTATCAAATGCTTGAATTTCGCCCATAAAAAATAACGTAGGGTCCCTATGTCTATGATCAAATTCCAGACATTTCAATCACAGAATTACAGTTGAAAATACAAAGTTGTTGCTGGTTTATATATAATCAAGCCATAGAAAATAAAAAATAAAAAATGACACTTCTACATATTGTCGTTTGTCTGATAATTGGCCCGAAAAATAGCTTATAATTTTTCAGAGATTTGCCCGAAAACAATAGTGTAGGGTCCCTACGTCAATGGGCCGAATGAAAATACACACGGTATCCAGCATTCTTTTTAAAACTATTTTTGCTACCTTTACATCGGACAATTGGTGCTGAAGGTTCATTTATAATCGGATGGCACAAAGGTATTACGCACACTCTCAAGTCCTTTAACCTGCCAAATGATGCGTTTACTTTCTTTGTTTCGGATTTTAACGAGCCACAGAATCTCTCAGGAAATTCAGGAATTCCTTTTGCAATAACCAATTCAAAATATTCACATCCAGGTCAGCAGACCGGCAATAATTCGTGTCAGAAATGACATATTCATTCGTTAAACATGATACAGCATACGATATATTGTGGGTAACTTGGACCACGTACGTCACTTCCGGTTTTTAATATTTTAATTACTGCCTTAGTTGCTATTAGTTCATGTATCTGAGGGCTGCTATGCTAATAAAATGGTATTAAAAAACGACAAAATCACCTTAGGGTTACACGAAGGCCCTATATACCTACCTACGACCACTGGTAGCTGGCATTTTGGACGTGGCCAACCCTTTTCATGCCGGACGTCACGCGACTTTCACTCGTGTTGACATGTGTGAACTGTCAAAAGTAATTCCTACCATAAACAATCGAGTCCCCTAGTGTGATGAGAAAGATATTTGATTGGTCAATATTAAGAGGAGCTCTTCTGTTTAGTGATTAAAGTATCAAGAATAGCCGCGTGGGTGAATTCGACTGTAGTTTAAGCAATACCCAATGTTTAAGATCCAATTATAAAATGGATATAGCTGGATGAGAAATTTAGAGGGTATAATTCAACACAAGAAATGATGCCCATTTTACCCACATGCATTTTATTGCAGAGTGGAGCATCCCTTTAATCACCTTTATTCATATTGTAGATTTTTCAAAGCTTAACTTATTTGCATATAAACATTGTATAGGTCAAAGACTACTACTATACATGTGTTATGCCTATATTTTGTTTTCTGGAGGCTATCACGAGACCCATTTAAGATTGTACATTTAATCCAAACTTTTTATGTAGGCGGCTGGCCTACTTCAATCAGGTACTTTTTTGGTGTAACATGATATAGTTACTACGGGTCATGGTTTTCTTGGCCTACGGCCGAGTGGATTGGGCTAACACAAAATTGTCTTTTTGGAGGCCCATAGTTTAGTGTGTTTAAACTTTTGTATCTCAAATTAATATCTCCATATTTATTAGAGCAAATTTCACGAATCTGTTTCTATTACATGTATATGTTTGTATAGGCTATTTCAAACAGTAAACCTAGTCATGAGTTGTTACTGATCAGGCCTGTACAAAAACAAATAATAGCCGCATTAGGTCACGCTCCTTTAAGTGATTTAATTGCCTTTACAAAAGCGTTTACATTACACTAAAACAGTAAACCTCGCCATAAGTTTCTACAGACCAGGCATGTATGTGCCTGTGCAACTGCAAACATTAGCCTGATTAGGTCATTCAGGGACGGACAAGGAATATGAATGAAAACAGTGTCAGGTTGTTTTGAATCCCCTTAGCTGTATTTACAGTCACTTAACGTGATACAAAGACGATTCACATACCAGACATATACGGCTTCACAGAATTACTGTTAAAAACACACAATTGTTGATGGTTTATATATAATCAGGTTGAAGAAAAGAAAAAAATGAGCAATAACATTTCTACATATTGCCGTTCTTGCCCGAAAAAAATAGCGTAGGAGGCCCCTTTGATCAGTATAGTCATGTAGATAACGTGCGGTGTCAGCTGGTGAATCAATCCGTTCGCTATAAACCCTATGGCGATACATTCTGATTAAGGTCTTTGGTGGTCCCTTTGGGCTAAAAAAAAGCCAAATTATGTTTATCGCTTAGATGAAATGTTAGGTATTAAAACTATATGATGGAAAAAAAATATCAAAATTCTAATTGCTAAACAGTTAAATTTGAGTTTATAATTTAGTTTCCTAATGAGCATGTATATTCAAGTGGCAAAACTTTAATTGCCTATTTCTGGCACTTCGTTTAAAAACATTTTACATTTTACAAGGCGTATTTCTTGAAAACTATTCGTGTTAGGAACTTCAAATTGTTACCATTGTAAAGAGCACGGTGCTATCAAGAACACGGTCCTTGCTTTTTAGAATGTTTTCTGAAAGTTATATAAGACTTTTCATGTTGGGATAGACTAGAAAAAC
The DNA here is from genome assembly GCA_031763545.1 of Mopalia muscosa. Classification (NCBI taxonomy): domain Eukaryota; kingdom Metazoa; phylum Mollusca; class Polyplacophora; order Chitonida; family Mopaliidae; genus Mopalia; species Mopalia muscosa. The sequence continues at coordinate 17,523 of JARFOD010019980.1, forward strand.
CACTGGCGTCGTTCTTATCACAATTTTGTAAAAATGAGACACCGTTTACTAGTTCAATGACTATTCTACTGGGTCAACTAATTTATTGAGTCTTATCATTATTGCACATTTAGTAATAAACCATGCAGTCCTTTTTTTATGTTGACAGTTACTCATTTCTCAATTGGATTTTGACCTCATTCACATATATGTAATCCTGGGTATTCTCAAGCTTTCCAAAAATATAAACACATATAAGGTACAGATTTTTATTCTTCTGTATAAGAGCGTAATTTTCTTAATCCGTTTATAAATATTTCTTACAAGTATAGCGACATATACTGTCTTTGCTTTACACAAAGGCCAAACGTGAAACCTTTTTGGTAGCTAATAAGTTTGCTAATGGCGCAGTCTAACATGGCCACTAAGACATATGAAAAATCATTAAGTTATTTCACACATGCGAAAAAAATCTTCGAAATCATTTTTTAACAACTTGCAATTGTTTTCCACGCATGCGAAATTGATCCTTACAAAATTTGTAAAAAAAAATTCATATGAGTGGAAGGATTTTTCACATATGCCAAATCTACAATTGATATTACACATGTAAAAAAACATGCCTTAAAGAGTCACATTTGCGAAATTCAATCTCACACATTGCAATTCTTTCTCATATGAAAATAAGTCGCCTTTGTGAACATCAAAACAATCTAAAAAAAATCATCTCATGCATGATAAAGGCAAAAGTGATAGCACTGTTTGGCATTGTCTGAATTCAACAGAAGCAAAAACACCACACACGGGATAGACAAAAGAGGATCATCAGTTTATTAGTATAGTTTTACCAGGTTTACAACCAATAAACATCAAACAGCACTATGTAAATTCGTTGAACTTTTCCATAAATAACAAGTTTTATGGTTAAATCTCCATGCACAATTCACTTCGATACGACACGTAACAAACGGAGGTAGTTGAAATGGAAATGGAAATATTGCAGTTTTCCTCTGTCCATTTTTAATTCTGTTCATCTTCAAATGCGAAGGAATCGGTTGATGCGCCTCCCACGGGCATCAGGCGAAGCTCCTTGTCTGGTGTTGGTTTTGTCTATCACTATGGAAGAAAGGGGATGGGAACTGGAGCGTCTACAAAAGATATCAAAGAATGTTAATCAGTGACTTATTCGGATTATTGCATCACCATACGTTTAATTACAGATTTGATAAGGAATAATATTAATAATATAAACTACCGTAAGTTTTGTTTTTTATATATATATATCACAGTTTGTAGCTGAATCTTAACAGATAGAGCTATTATGAGGATATCGGTTTCCAGTAGACTTCTCCGGTATAAAAAAGCAACAAAAAACTAATAAACCTCTGGTTTTCTTACTTATATGTTTTCTGTTTCGAGCACTGCATCATTGTTGTTTCTTTGCTCACACTCGTCTCGAATTTATTCCCCTCGTTTCGGCATTTGTCTTCCAGGATCCGTTTCTCGTTATCGGGACTGCCCCACACCTCAGGAGATGCTACACGTATACTCGTATAAGCTCTATTAGGGGTCCAATCTTGTAGCCGAAGTTGTACATAGTTAGACCTTGCACTCAGGATAGATTTCTGGGAGGTTACTGGAGAAGTCATGGTGGTATAGTGGAACAGTCGGTTAATGTGACTCTAACTGAAAATTCTAGGGTTTATATATGCTGAGAAATACACGCCGAGTCTTTGGGATTAACACCAACTTGACTGTTCAATACTCGAAGACACCTGTACTCTACAGGTGACTTTCAAAACTTTGGATATTGTTTGTTTTGTTTTGTATTGTTTTTTTAAAAACCTAAGCTGCGTAGGGGATTAAATGGCTTCTAATCTTCGACAATACACAGCTTATCAGTGTTAATGATCACTAACACTGGGGAAGGGATCGTTAAGCACTTGTGTGGAACCCTGCGGTGTGAGCGTGTTATCACACCCCCTGTCTTCTCCAAAGAGGAAGCCAGAGGTGTCAGACACTCAAAACCATATAGGGCACTTGTCGTTTATCTTTGTGTTGCAACGACTATGGAATTGAAAATTCAATTAAAAACGAATTATTGTAAGATGAGAAATAAACAAAGAGTTTATCTGATTGAATGACAGCGAAATTCATCTGGGGAAATAGGCCTTAAACCACACGTTCAATTACACAACCATTTCGCAAAGTCCTCGCTCACATAGTCTACAATTCCAAAAGAAAATTAAAATAAAATTAAACACAAAAATATATTTGTCATTATTCAATTGTAAATGACATGTAGGCTATATTAATTGCAAGTAGATTAAAGGAGTTTTGTGAAAGTTTTATTCATATATTATTATTTATAAGATCAATTTTATATATTTATTGCACTAATTAGAAATTTATGGATTTATCAGTATTTTTAATCAACTCATGGTTATGAACATCGCAATGTATGGTGTCAACTGCAAAAAATGACGAAAAATTCATGTTGACTATAGATTTCGGTTTGTTAAAACCAAGATTTACAATAGAGGAGATGTAAATTAGCGAACATAAATACAGGTAAATCAAAAGTCAGTTGTCTAACGGTTAATAATAATAACTATTTTCACCTTGTGGTCATCGTTCTCAATTATAGAGCGATCCGAATGTTTGTGATTTTTTCAAGAATTTTGACATTATTATTTTATCCGACATATAGTAACGTTAGCTGGATATAGATGTATACATTCGCCTTGTAGTTATGTACTTGAACGAGCTAAACATCAGTGATGTTCTAACACGGACATTAAAAGAAACAATGAATTAGGAAATGTTTTTCTGTACGCCGACTTTAATTGGGGTATTAGGAACCATTATTATTTTTTTACATAAATGATAATGATATACCACCAGCTATTCCAATATATAGAATATTAATTGATAAAAAGGGGGAAACGAGGTGACTTCGAACACCTTTGTTTGTCTTCTGTAAAATTTTCAATATTTATTATGCCTTGAGATAAAATATTAGTTATTCAAAATACCGCCTGGTGTCTGACGTTCCAGTTAAACAAGATGGGTTGAAAAAAATTAGCTGTTTCAACATTATCTTTTATAAAATTGTGTTTGTTCAGTGTCCCCTCTGTTGACTTTGAATAGTTAAAATGAAAGATTGACCCCTATCAGGGGTGCTTTGAACACCTGCATAGTGTTTACTAAATTAGCCTCAAATAACACAAAATATCAAAAATATTTTAAGTCAGCTTAACCAAAAATTTATTCAAAGTTTAGGAATACACACATCAAATTATTTTATGAAGTAAAAAAAAAAAAAAACAATGTTTCCCATCTAAAAACATGATGGCTGAAACATTAACTCCTTCAAATGTTCAGTCAAAATAAGGGTACATTGGAATACAATACATTCTATCAGAAGTCTATACTTGATAGACTTCTGATTCAATCTATTAAAGAGCATAAAACAATAATTCACGATTTCCCTGCACATTTATGCGAGGTGTTCAAAGTCACCCTAACATCCGCTTTAGGCAATCCAAACTAAAATAAAACAAAGAACGGGAAACGTTTCCTTGCATATTGTAGCCTACCATATACGTAATGCATACACATCACTACCCACTCTAATGATCTGAAATCACTATGGTAACCATGTAGATTTTTACGGGTATCCGTTTTTGTGTTAAAATTGACATAACTGGTTTTATATCACAACAAACAAAATATGACAGTTAGAAGATAACACTTTAGCCTATGATATACATTTATACTTCACCTTCATAACCACTGACAATTCGGTTTTTCTTCCGCAAAAGCTAATTTAAATAAACAAGTATCCCAACGCGAAGTGTTCAAAGTTAGCCCACTGTTCAAAGTAACCGAATAGAGTTGATAGAGTTAAGGGTTTAACAATTTGTGTAAAATTAAAAAGAAAGAGTGTAAGGAATCTTTTAAAATATATAACAAACACTATAGTGAAATAGACAGAATCAATCTGCGTCGATGTAAAAAAGCTTATAAAAAGGTATGTAAAAAAGTTAAATGTAGATATAGATCTATAAAAGCTAGACAATTAAAAGGTCTTCAAAATCTAATCCTAAAGAATTTCGGCGTTACATAGAAACAGAACAGAAGAACACAAATACCAATACCATTGACCCCTAACAATGTTTTCATCATTTTCAAAATTTGAAAATAAAAATAATATTCCATTTGACATCGATAACATGAACCTAGGTTTGGATATGAAAATGTGTGTGAAGAATTAGATAGAGTGATGTCCCTTGGTGAGGTTTTGCAAAGTCTACAAGGCCGGATGATTTGTAAAATGACTTGCTCATGTACAGTGCACATGTTCTAGGCCCAGTATTAGACATGTTCTAGTATTAGTCACTTTATTCAATGCTATATTTAACCATGGCCATTTCTAAGGATATGGACTGAAGGCATCACAAAGACAACTCAAGTATTCCTAATAATTATAGAGGAATAACCCTATCGAGTTGTTTGTCAAAGTTATTCAGAAATATTCTGGATTCAAGAATAGTGGCCTGGTTTCAGTGTGTAAAAAAAAATATAAAAAAATCAGACGCCCAATTCGGATTTAGGACTGGATTTGGGACAATAGAGGCTAATTTTCATTAACTGGGTAAATAAATTCGGCCTAAATAAAAATGTACGAACCTATTTTCTTTATAGATTTTAAAAGGGCATTTGAAACCACCAATAGAATAAATATCCTGTGGCATAAGTTAATAAAGTATGGGATACGAGGTAAACTAATTAATATTATTAAGTATTATAGAATTGTGTGAAGTCTTGAGTATTTTATAATGGGACAAAGACTAATTACTATGATTGTGAAATCGGACTCCGACAGGGGGAGTTGTTGTCGCCTATGCTCTTTTTCCTATTTATAGAGGACCTTGAAACTTATCTTTTATTGGAATCTGATGATTGCCTTATTTAAATAATGTAACACTTTTGTTACTATTGTATGGTGATGATTAAGCTATTTTTCCGATAGTGCTGAAGGTTTACAACAGTAGCCTATTGCTTCTGGTCGACAGGTCAACATAGACAAAACAAAAGTTATGCTTTTTCGAAAGGGGGCAATTTAAATTTAGAAAAAAATGGACTCATAATAAATCATTTTTAGAAAGAGTAGGCTAAACACTTTCTCATAATACGGTCTAGTTATAAAGTCCACCATCATATATAGAAAGCTAAAACCCAGATGCGCAAAAAGCAATACAATCTGATTTAGCCGAAGAAAAATGATCTTTAAATCAGTATTATCAAAACAGTTTCTATTCTAATAAACTTTGGGCAAAAGGTTGTGTTATGCAATTATACGTGTGTCATACAATGAGTCACAATAAAGTTAAGTAAGGTATATATGATATCAAATTAGCCTGTTTTCGAATAGTATGCTACTAATTGATTCCTTAATACTTAATAGTATTGCTTATATTACACTTGTTAGCCAATCAAATTGAAGCCAGTAATATTTATTTAACTGAAATACAAACATACAGTTTAATCAGAAGTCTATCAAGTAGACTTCTGGTTTAATGTAAACAGAATTTGAATTCGTATTCATCAATTCGATGGGCGCCTCCAATATTTACTTAACCTGCATACAACTGTGCCGCTGCTACTATATATAGGCAGTCAGAGTTTTTTATTTTAAATATATATTTTTGCTTTTTTCGCAGAGGACTATTTCGTAAGCTGATAAATGTCACCCAGATTTTCGATGGAGAGCATGACGTTTTGGTCCCGTCTGAGTTAAAAATACGAGTTTTGGTCCAAGGGAGATAATTGAGTATTTTAGGCTTACATCACATGAAGGCTATCAGTTCTTTTACCATCAGTATTTACCATAGTGCATCAAGTTACGGGGAAATTTGTAAAGAATCTTGACGGTTTGAAACTATCCCAAATGTGATGTTGATTAAATCACAATGTGTTCTTTCTATGTTTGCTCCTCGGAGAATTTTATGCCCTCTCTTAAACTGCAAAAAAAAAAAAAAAAAAATGTATTGCCGTTTTGAACCCATGCAAGGTAAAGACTTGTTATCTTGAATCAGATTTGAATTTTATATCTTGGGAATTCTCCAGGATGAGCAGAAGGCCCAGCATGTGCGTACAGTGTAACCTATTCGGTAACTATGGAATTTAAACGTCACTAACCTGTTTTTATTAACTTTTTTCAGATTTCGATGTTTGACTAAGATTTCCCAAAAAGTAGGCCTGCATAGTCGAGGTGGAAGAGACACTAATGGGCATGCAATTTCAAGTCAAGTTTGGCATATAAAAGGTGTCAAAAAGTTTTGAATATCAAAATTAATTGCATAGTAGGGGCCTACTACTAAAAACCATAACAACCTGTACCGGTAGTGAAAAACTGAACTTTAAATGACACCAGTTATGTGCACTCTATCTATTAATTGTATAAAACAAGACTTATTAGATAGGTATACGCATCTATGTGTACTCTATTAACTCTGTATGTCTGCTAGCACAATGATTATGGCTAATTGTAGGCTACTGTATCTGTATATATATGGTTTCACCTTGGACCTAACAAATACATGTTCAGTCCCAGGTTTCACTTAGCCCGAACATTGACTTATAGGTTTGCTCCTTTTAATAATTCGGACATTCCTCTTGCAAACACAAGGGCTTACAGGATAATGGTGATATGATAAATAAGTCGGCAGAGCTGATTGTCTCAGCTAGGCTTCACTGTATTCACAGACAATAGTGACACAAAACTAGATCTACATATTCAGTAGTATAATTTGTAGCAACCAGACGGCTAATGAAAACCTCGGTGACGTCACAACTACTTGGTTTTATAATAATAATAATAATAATTCTTTATTTCAGGCCCATAGCCCATATATGATGTTTTTTTTTAGTCAATCAACTCATACATGATATAATTACAGTAACTTACATGTATAGCAGATTATTCCAGTATTCAAATAACTTAGAGACATGAACACCTTCAATGGGAATGGCATTTAGTAAGCAATTATGGCTGGATAGGACCCGGCTTCTGA
>JARFOD010019981.1:0-11021 GCA_031763545.1 Mopalia muscosa
ATGTTTTGTTAATAGCTTCCTTTCATGGTCTAGTTTTGCAGGTTTTGGTTTTGATCCATGTAATGTCTGTCTAACTTGTTAATATACCTAGTAAACACTACTCTTCCTATACTGGCTTAGGCACAAGATGGAAAATCAAATCGTGAATCTGTCCTCTTTTAGACCCTTCTCTTCAAACTATCTTAACAGTGTGGGCGTCAAGATCCATCCATTGGATCTCTTGTTTTGATTGTGGTTTAACCCCGGACTTACGGTTATTTTACTCAAACGAAGCGTGCCCGCCCTATGGGGGAAGAACACCATTTCGACACCCTCACAAACAAAAACATCACAGGACACTCACAGGACAAATGCATCACAAACACATCGACTTCCTGTTTCCCTTAAGCTTAGAAAGCACCAGCGCAACAGGAAGCTCCCTCCAACAACCCGCACGACTTTCATGAAGATAAGCGGTTAATGTGTGTCGAGCTTCTGTTCATAGTGCTGATTTACGGGTTTGTTACATGAGATGCACAAATCCTCCAAATACATATATATATATATATACCAGTAACCTACTGACTGATGAAGTAAGCCTCCGCATACCCCTATTCTAATTTAGGTCCAGACGTTTTATTCTCTATTGGAAAATAAATATTACGACGAAGAGGACAAACAGAAATAAACGTTAAGAGGAACTACAGACAAGGGATCGCGAAAACGCGTCTCGACTCCTTGACAGGATTAAATCACACAACAGGTTCCAATCTTAACAGCGATAAAAAGTCTGTCTATTCCTCCCCATGAACCGTAAGCTCAGGGATTGTATTATTGGTTAGCACAATAGGGCAGTTTATTTGCCGGTTATCCAGCGTTGTGGGTTACCAATTAAAGTTCACCATAGTTAATATGGTAAATAAGCCTTAACATCAATCGTTTACCCTTATCCTTACGGAATTGTGATACCCACTTAAGCTTTTAAGGAGTCACCTTGAAATCAACCTTGGTCAAAGAATCTCCCACTTGGTTTAGTGTCCAGACGTTATAATGCATTTGTAGAAACCTTAGATACATCATTGGCACGTTCCTTCAGACATTGTATATTAGTTTCACCCTAATTAAGCCCCTAATTAAATTAAAGTTCTATCTATACTATGCTCAAGCATTTATTTATTCAACCATTCATGCGTATATAATTTCGTTCGTTCATACGTTTATTCAATCATGAACATTCGTTCGTGTATTCATGTCTGTGGCCGTGGCTTTATAGTGGTTAGTGGTTACACTGAAGTACCGTGTGGTTTTTCACTCATAGCACGGTTGTCACGCTGAAACATGGGCGCTAAATGCTGTCTTAATAAAACATCGCAAATTAAAACACCAATACACACGAGGCAGACCAACGCCGAGCCAAGTACTCATTTCCTCACCCTTTATGTCAAGCCAGATAAATCCGTCTCCTGGTTGAACCAATAGTGAAGTTTTCTTCAACCTTTTGACCATCGTTATTACTCATTTTGCTTCATGCTAAAATTTATTTATTTCAAATTTTCTGATAATTCCGTCAGGGGACGATAATGTTTATGGGTGGAATTATCTGTCTTAACCGCTTTTAACATCGTTTTGTAAGATCTGGCTATTAATGACACTTGATAAACTGACGAAAGAGCTGATCACAAAGACGTAAAAATATGCATTAACCGTAATAAATGAGGCGGGTGAGGAGATTTTGTTCCCTGTGTGAGTTATTTTATTGCGGCAATTGCCATTCAATTACGGCATTTCATGAAGCTATGGCTAATGAAGATACTGCATTGAGGACAAAAAACCCAAACATTTATATAGTTTGTTTCATGACAATAAGCTCTACTCAATTTATATCGGATCGCCATTTCTTTTTTTTTTTACCTATTTCTTCTCTTTTTACCACACAAAAAAAAAACATTTTCTTCAAGCACTTATTAGTCTACATGTATCTCGTTTCTACGGCTTTACCATCTGATCGTCAATTTGAAGTACGGGGGAACGATTCGATGGCGGTAAATTGAACTGACGATCGGGTCCCATTTATAAGAACGTCCAAACACAAACTAAATTCTCCCAACGGCTATAATTAGACCTCGCCGTCACATGTAGGTTAAAAATCCGCATTTAATAAAACAAGATGTGGTCACAGGAAACCCTTAGATTACATCTTGTAATCACAGCGAATGAACTGAATTGTTTGAACCTGTATTTGGTACGATTTTACTGATGTTACGACATACCAGATCACCTTGGGCATCCCTGGCAAAACATACAAGATACAAGACAAGCACTTGACTTTAGGTTATTTCACTCAGATCAGGGCACGACAGCCCATCGGATGAAACGTATCCTCGGCCTCAGTGGCACCAAACACTCAACGGATACAAGCTGACCACTGGGCAAAAAAGTTATTTGACTCGCATGATGGCGCACTGTTGCCGAATTTGAGAAGTTAACCAATCTTGGTGCCATTAACAACAAACAATGACAAGGAAGAAGATGATTGCTGGGCAAAAGGTAATTTAACTTTTATCATTACGCGACTGCTCAATATATAGGCATATGAGACCGACCTCGGCGTCAACGGCAACCAAACAACGGCAAGGTATAGAAGACTATCGCTGGGCAGAGGATAAGTTCACTCATATCATATCGCGCCAACCCTACGGGCAAGCCAAGGGAGATCAACTTCGATGACACTTGCCACATTAAATGACATGATAGAAGATAAAGCACTGGGCCCGTATCCATAAAGGTACTTAAGTATTTCTTTAATCAAAGGATATATTTAGCCAAAGTTCAGCCTTTCATTTGATCCTGATCATTTTGCAAAAGTAAGTGACTGACGTCATAACTCGAAACATCCGTAGTTTCGAAAACATCACGGCACATTAATTTGCTACGTCGTTCAGGTTATATTTTAGATGACACACAAATCACCCAACTCGATATTAAGACGTGCAATAGGATTTTGAAACTATTGACCATGGACTGTAAATGTGGGTTAATGTGTGAAATGAATCTTATACCAGAATATGGAGAGTAGGATGGCAGTAAGCAGCTTCCATACAATATGACTGTTTTCAAGAGAAACGGTGGTTTTACTGTAAAGGGTGTCGAAGTGTGTATATTTAGATAAAACACTTGAAATAAAGACCGTTAGATCAACATAGACGATTGTACCTTAAAATTAAAATCGTCGAGCTAAAACACATAAAGAGGTGTCCGGAGGATCTCATTTCTTGTTGAAGTCTTTATTTTGCATTATGTTGAAGAAAAGGTATTGGGGGGTGAGGGGTCGGGGTCTGATTTATTTGAGGCATGAGAATTTCTCATATGGAGATCTAATACATTGACATAACAATTGAAAGTAAAATTTAAAAAAATCCAATAGCATTTTCTCTTTAAAGCTTACCTAGATCGAACAACGACCAAGGTTAGAGTAACATATTTTAAAAAAAGAAACGTTTTTAAGGAATGTACAGAAAACCAGGGTCGACACAGTAAGTGGGACAGTAGTTAGATAATATAAACAGAAAATTTAGCTTAACAAGCCTACATTTAAACGCATAATTTTTTCATTTTTTTTCTAGAAACAAGATAATATTACTAGGTCGATTTACGGAACAAGGAACAGTTTTTTTTTTACCTGCGCGGATCACTGTTTCCGGTTCTTGAAATATATCTATTTGGTTGTTGGACGAGCCACTACTGTACTGTACCATGTGGTGTGTAAGAGTTGTTGCAACGTGTTTGTTGTTTCTACAAAGCTGGAATTTAGGTAGGCATTGTGAACGATCGTACAACATAGACGCAATGATCAATACTATATCCCTTCTTGTTTGTACCTTAAAATCTATCCGGGTCAAACTCTGTTCCTAAATTACGTTCTGAGATCATTGCAAACAATTTCCATTCCTCATTAATCATTTCTTTAATGTTTATGTAAGAGACTGGTTGTCCCAGGCCAATAGGTGAGAGTTCCAGTGCCCGCCTAGGCAATGAAATTTTGACTCATAGCCACTGTAAGAATTGTCTTAATTTGTGGGATTTATGTTTTCCCAAAAGTAAGAAAAAGGCCGTTTTGATAGCCATTTGACGCAAATTCATCCTTATTATCTGAAAAGTGCGAGAACAAGAAATGTTCCATATAAAAAATACGCCACTGCCTATTTGGCTTCTTGGCTGTGTCGGTATATTTTTTGAACTGGTGGAGAAACTACATACCTGTACTTATTAAAAACACACTGCAAACTCCACTGGCACCTGTAACTTCTTAAATACCTACTTAAATTAATGTTCATTCATTATTCGAAAGGCGGATAAGAACCTATTTTATATAAGACATAATCATGATAATGTACCCTTCTAGAGTGCATAACTAATTTTCAACAGTTCACATGCTCTCCACACTGTGCAGTCGGACAATTTACCTTGTTTTTTTATATTCCTTTATTCAATCTCTCCTCTCCATAGTCAAGTTACACGTGATGACGACGCCCGGCTTAGTGGCAACTTGTACCTGCCTACTAATCCTACTGGGATGTATACCGTCCATGAGTTCGAGTCAGTCTGTTGACCATCAGGTATATGAGTGAGTCGCGCTATATGGCTCCGGCAATCGCGAAGTGATTTCATCTGGGGATTCCACCGTTTTTAAGCAAGGACCAAATGAAGTGGGCGATCCGTCGTCATCTAAACCAAATAGCCTTTAGTACGACGTCAAACCCCAATCAATCAAGCAAAAACCTGATGACTGTCGGATGATTTGCCTTCGTAAAAGAATAGTATCATTATATTGATGTTATGATTTATTATAATAGAATATCTGAGGGGAATGTATGATGTGCTCTAGTTTTGTCTTTGGGTGATGCATACGTTGGTAAAGCCATTTGTACCATAAACTCTTGTTGATTGCTTAGGTTATGGACAGAATCTACAGTTTGGAATCGAAATCTCTTCAGATGGGAGCTATCACGTGAAAGTGGACGGCGTGACATGGTTGAACAGTTCAAACACATGGTTTAACGCTGATGGAAAGCGACAGACCGACTCTCTGAAGCTGATACGAGTGTCAAATTCCACTGGCCTCGATCACATGGGAGCTTGGAAGAGCACAGATTTCTTATACTCCACTGGTTTATATAATTTTAGTACGTCTGTTATCACAACGGACTATTTCCAAGGAGCAGTGTTTTCTCAAGTAAGCTTTTGTTCGTTTACTGCGTTATTGTTATAATTCCTACATGAAGCCTGTTAACTAGAAGTGCAAGCACCGATTATCCTATGTCTACAACGTCGTAGTAATTTTTATTAGGCTTATTAAATGCGACGCCCTCTAGCTGAGTAATCACAGAAACGTCTGCTATTTTCAAAACACAATAAATTACAACATATGGATGTAAATGGACTATATTAACTCAGAATTTCCGCTGCATACTTTCAATGAATAGGTGTCTGATCGCATCTAAACTTCTGTAAAATATTGGCCTTGCCAGATTATCGTGCTGATAAATAGTAGTAAAACAGATGTGGGACGCATAACATCAATATTTTTACTATCCGTTACTGAAATACGTCAGGAAAACCAGGATGAACAATGAGGAATCCCTAAAGTCTACCCGCGATAGCCGGAATCCCTGTAGGCAGGGTCGCGTGCCCATGCAGCATAACATAACACCACTTCAACCAGTTTTTGGTAAGCACCCTTTTAACCAAAACCATTAAAACATTTTACAGAAATACTTGCAAGACACACCAAGAACCAATGGTGACCCAAACGCTGTGATATCAGCTTTTCCGGCCTTCATGATAGACGACACAGATTTGGGTTATATCTCATTAGGAGGCATAATGTTTGCCGCTAACGTCAGGATTGGAAGGTAAAATGTATATATTAACTCGGGTATAAATCTGTGGAATGTTTAGTGTATATTTATCTGTCATTATGAAGATTTTGTGAAAAAAAACCCGATTAATAATCTTTATGCACATCTTCTTTCAAATTCATTATGTGATATTTTATTGAGTAAACACTGCTGCTTATCTGTGAAACTACAAAGATTTCGCTCCGTTAATTGTTTAACTATATTAACAGTGCAACAATCATGAAATACAGCAATTGATCATTGATCACACACGATCACTCGATAACCCACAGGTGGACTAAACAGGAAGTGAATTTAAATTCTGGGGTAGAAGGAGGACCCACAGCTCATTTTGACAACCACAGCAACGTCATAATAACGGCCCCATTGAATGAGTTCATGGCCGCATCAGTTTGGCAGGACAGTCATGCGCAGACGGTCAACTGGGGCATTATGGGAGGAGTCACAAATGTTCCTGAGAATTATGAATATAAGACAATTATGTTTTATGGAAATAAGGGGATAAATAAGGTAACTGCTTTGATATAATGTCAGGTCACTGTTTTCTGTTTGATAGAGACAATTACGACTGTTAATAAAACAAATTGAATGAATTAGTTTACCAGTCATCAGACGGTTGCTTTGGAGGTTTTAGACCTACTGTAGTAAAGCAAAATTAATATAAATAAGGTTGTCGCTTCCAGGTTTGAAAATAAATATTAAACAAAATTCTATACTCTAAAAAATAATGATTCTTTGAGGATTCTTTGATATAAGAACAAACAGTTGCCGTGAGGATTCCATAGAGAACCATTAAGGGTTCCACCAGAACCATGACTGAATAACCTTGAAAGGTTCCAATGGACCCATATTTTTCTAAGACTGTACTTGACTTTTTAAAAAAGTTTGCCTTTTTTTCTTCAGGCTTTTTCAGATTGGGGCGCTTTCATGAGATACACCTACAAGAAAACTACAGACTTCACAGACAAAGATCTCAAGCTACAGTACATCGGATACTGGACAGACAACGGTTAGATAATGTATCATATTTATGACACAAAAAACTTATACCTAGGTTAACAGTTCCGAGAATAAGCCCCGCTTTCTTCCGTTTGGAACGGAAACAACACCATATATGGTAAACTGTTTGCCATATATGGTAAATTGGATTAATCTCAAAGCGAGACAGCTTCCGTTTGGAACGTAAACAACACCATATATGTACAACTGTATAATCCCGTGGATTGGCTTATCTTCTTCATTATATTCAAACCTGTGCCGTACGTGTATTGAAATATTTTTGTCATCTATTTGCTAATGATATTGTTTGTTGCGCTAGTTTGTTCTGTGTTTATGGTTGTGCTGTTTTATTTTGATTTTGCAATGTTAGTAATTTAGCGGAAAACCGGAACTAAACCTCGTAGAAATCGTTCTGCTGACTCGGTATTCCCGGTACAATCTGTCACCGCAGATACATTTGGTTGACCACCGCTTTTGAGCGTGTGCGTTGCATTTAAGAAGGACCAGCAAGCCAATGTACGGTAGACTGCGCTAGACCTCCAATAAATAGCTAGTCAAAAGTAATGTCAAAATTGGTAAAAAAAATAAGGGTTGTTATGAGCACGTGATTTTTTTTTTTTTTAAGTTGTCTTCTCGGGCTTTCGCCGTTTGTTTGTCGGCAATGCAAAGGTGTTTTATACCTTAAATACTCTTGAGTATGATATTAATTGCCAATGAAATAAACACTCTGATATAGCTGTGTTATAGCGTGATTTCCTTCATCATTATATTGAATAGGTGCCTATTATCATTACGATACCGAGCCTGGAAAGAATGCCGAACAGACGATGCTGGATATGAAAACCTTCTCCGTGGAAGCCAACATTCCTTACAAGTAAGACATTGGAGCGCCAAGGCTAAATAGCTTTCATGTGCAAAACGAGAACAAGACTAATTGAAAACTCTCGACAAACCCAATACAGCAACACGGCATTTGTATGAAGGAATAAGCGGCTTAAGTTCGAATTTCATTTTGTCCGTCATCTAATTGTTTTACTGCAATCTGATTGGTCGGTCAAGGGCTTTTCTATTAGTACTCGTTTAAAAAAGTATGCCCATTGTGCTGAAATTTGCTGTAAATGTTCAGCATATAAATACAGTATTAAAGTTTAACTTCACGGTCTGCCGTTACTATTTTGATCACTGCATCCTGTTTGTCGCTGGTCTATTGTTCTGGGGCCAGTTTTAATTTTAATCCTAGATTCGATGACGTCACTCCATGTTGAAGGCCTATTTCTAATCCTAGATTAGTGACTTAACCTGCTATTAGGACTAATCTTGGTTTTGAGCAACCAGCCCCTGCTCCTTAAAATCTGTCAGAGTATATTAAACTTTGCTGTAAATGTTTGTCTGATGAATTTGTCGCACAAGTTTATTGATGATTTCCATGCTCTGTAACTGATAGCTATTAATATAAACTCCCACCAAGATTAATCAACGATGTTTTAATCCCATATCAAAGAGCCCATAAAAATATTCCCTATTTTCATTAAAAGCCGTTTAAAAATTCAATATTTTCTTTAATTAATGAATAAACTGGTTAATTTCTGTACTAACTTTTAAACGTCTTCTTAATAAAATTGTGACAATTAGAGCTTCTTTATAAATGCTTCATTTGGACAATCTTGTCACGTAGAAATTCAGCCATTTTATCATGGTCCTTCAGTTTGAAACGATTATTTTTATCCGCTCCCCAAAACAAACATTCTTATTCTTTACTTGTTGCTGTATATATTGGTTTTTGTGTTTTGTTTATGTTTGCTATGTATTGTGAAGCTTTTATTTTTGGTAAATCAAATCAATTGAAAATGAAGTCCAATCTTGACATTTGACCTTGACCTTGACTGTGGCAGGTATCTTCAGTTGGATTCGTGGTTCTACCCTAAGGGTCCCGATGGAGGGGTAACTGTCTGGGATGCTGACCCTAAAGTCTTTCCAGATGGCCTCAGGTTAGTTTGCCACGCCTACATGCGTATCGGAGTTATCTTTGATGTTCACCGTGGACTGAGGGATGTTTCAGTCATCCGAAGACTGACCTTCTCGCTAAGGGCAGTTTTGTTTGAAGAGTAGCAATGCTGTCTTTACTTTGCACTGGAGGAAATTAACTTTCAAACATTATGTAAAAGCTTCACACCTTAGTTGTTCTAGTGTCAACTATTGCTGGAATACACTGCGGTCATATAAGGGTAATACCCTTAAGCACGGCGTAAAACACCAATCAGGCAATCCTAAATATATACCACCACATCGACTAGTTTTGATTACCTCTATAACCACTATGGAGGCTTGGGCCGTATTTTTGTGAGTCAATCAATCAACCATCCCAACGACTGCATCACTCACTGATAACAAACCACGCATGTGTAACCAAAGAAAACTAAACAATCACGAAAGATACGGGATAGGAAAATCATGACTATTTTTACGTTAATCTTTACAACAATTTTGAAAGTAAGCACTCTTATAAAATAGTCATATTTATCACTTTTGAGATAAATTACAAAAATTATAAAAAAAACCCAACAACTGTGAATCTGCCTGTCACATGCTCTCACTTAGGCAATTTACTTATTGGTTTCCAACACATTAAAGTCACTGTTTACAGTAAGCACTTTTACAGAACATGCCCCTCATGATGAGTCGATTTAGGCCAAAATATGAAATCAGTCAAAAGCTGAGAATTCGAGTAATTCAATGCATTTTAATTTAATGACGGAAATTTGCACCTAACGCCCTTTACCATTCGAATTTGACACATTTTGTATGCTCTCTTCTTTCTTCAATCTTGAGAGGCGCCCTGACACTGTTTGCTGGATAAGAAACCGTACAAAGTCCACCTGGGGGCTAGGTATGGCCATGGTATCTTATCTTCTGTGTTTTAACTGCTTGCTATGTTGTAAGATTGCGTGTTGAATTATAGGTGCTATTCATTCGTTCAAAACATGAAGTTTGCATTTATTTTCTTTGTTAATAATTTCATTGTAAATCGATTAGGGGGCTTTTTCATATAAAAATATGTAGGGACCCAATGTCTTGCTGGTCACAACGGGGGTTTCATTTTCTTATGGTTTTGTTAACGTTTAACTATTTCCTTTATATTTCACAGAGAAAAGCTGCTATGATGTCATAACGTAATTAAGCTAAACCTGTTTTTATTTAATGTTTTTAAAAACCATTTAAACTCACGTAAACTGAAGAATACTCTGACATAATTTTTCTTTCTTTCAGATATGTCCACGAGAAAACTGGTTGGCCAATTGTAGCACATAACAGATGGTGGTAAAATCATCCTTAAGTCTCATCGGTATCCCTTATCAAATTTTGCTGGAAAGTTTTAAGTCGGAAGAAATGTCTTGTTTGGGTTTATATTTATCTCCCCTTCTTATGCAGAAAGCGTAACGGATATTTGTCCTAACGTGTTGTAAGTTACGAGAATGACTGGTTCCAGGTGCCTGTGACCTAAATGTACTCCGCGGCTTCGTTTATAAATGACCCCAGGTGAATCTCGGAACAAAATAATCCTTATAACCAACCAGTTCTGGGATTGTAACATGTGTTAAACCTTTGTCTAAGACAGATGAAGTAATTTTGTTTCAAATATATAAACATTTTGTGTCCCTTTTCCCCTGTTTTTGTTTGTGGACAAACGTCTACCTACACGACATGATGAGCATAAAATAGTAAAGAAACCTTGATGTGTAATTGAGTGGGTAGGCCTAGGTGACCAGCAATATCAATTTGATCATTTTGCCTCTTACAATAGGGGTCGTTGGTTGGTTCGATATCCGGATCTTAGTCAGTAATTTTTGGTAAAAAACAAACTCTGCACACTCAGAAGCTATAATCCTACTTCGACGTGTCACCCACAGGTTTGAGTTCGTCTGTCGATCGCCAGGTATATGACTGGGTCTACAATGTGACTCCAGCAATTGCGGAGATGGTTTTTTTATGTGGTTTCCTCCCGGTTTTCCACCGTATTTAAGCAAGGAACAGTGAGGTGGGGGGACAATCCGTCATCATGAAATACCCTTGAGTACGACTTTAAACCCCAATAAATCAAACAAACAAAAAAAAACCCCCAAAAAA
>JARFOD010019992.1:0-11021 GCA_031763545.1 Mopalia muscosa
TATATAATTGTATATTCTGTTTTACTGTATTTGTTTATATTAGTTTGCATCAGTGAAATAAAATGAATCTGAATCTGTCAGCGAATGTTCCTTAGGCCAAATAATGCTTCTGGACAGCGAATGCTCCTTAGCTCAATCAATTGCGCTTTAAACTGATGAACCATGATCATGTGCACAGAGTAACACAGGTTAGAGGTCATCTTTCGAACCAATGTAGAACGTGTTTCTGTTTTTTTGACATTCCAGAGAGATTAAATATTGCTGATTTCCTCCTTTAATATAAATGCAAAGAGGTTCGGTCTGCGAAATATGCTGAGGTATGACAAAAAATGATATCAATGATTTCCAATTTTGTTTGATTAGTGTTTAGCGCCATACTTATTTTACTTCAGATAACAGTGTTCAAGCCCGTGGGTGAATGAAATCCCTCTCGACACAACAATCACCAAATAAAAACCACATGTAAACAAAAATGGGACATAATACATCCCATACAGATCGGCTTCATATTGCCTCTTAGCTCCAAAAATCATTAAAAAAACTCGCGACTTTAGTACCGGTACAATACCGAAGGAACCAATAAATAAAAAATATGGTATCGTTCTTACTTGAAATTATGCGAGACACAATGCGCAGCTGTCAACACCCAAAGTTCGTTGATCACCGACAGGCCACAGCGATGAGCTCCGAAGTACGTCAAGAAACCCACCCAGGGCCATTCCCCGGGCATTGAGCTCTCCCCTCCGATTATGAGCGTTGAAGCCCTTGAGAACTCCACTCGCTGTCCGCAGGCTGGAAACACAACATTAAAGCTAGATTTCAAAGAACAGACTAATTTATAAACGTTGAGTATAGATCAAGGGTGATTTTTGTCTGATTCGGAAACTCTTCACCTAAGCTGTGAATCATTATCATTAAATAAAACTGGACCTTCAACCGCATACAAATGGTGCGTAGAAAAGCACTTTAAACTGTTTAGATGGCCTTAATGTAATGGGAAATGTTGGGGGTGTGTGTTGTAACGACCCCGGCAGCCATATTTATTTCATCTTATTTTGAGATTTTAGTGAACTTTAGTTTGCTACAATTAAATCTTCAATTACTACTCAAATTCCGTGTTGTGTAGTCAATTTTTTGACTGGACGCTCACAGGAGGCCATCTAAACAGTTTAATGTGTGCTTTTCTACGCACCATTTGTATGTGGTTGAAGATCCAGTTTTACTTAATGATAAAAAGTGGGTGGTGCGATATTTATGACGAGGTGTATATATGCCCTTGCTCTTGGGTTATGACCTTGAATGATTTTTATGCCACAGCACTACGACATGTGTAACTGTCAACTCAATTTGTTCTCAAGGTGTAGTGCGGGGTAGAGGTGGTTGGGGGGAGGGGGATAGATCCCTTGGTCTATAGGCAGCCTCAGAATGGCAAATCATACAGAGCTGCCCATGGACTCTCTGTGATAAGAAGCTGGTGACATTTGACGATTTAATAGCCTGTAGTGTTCTTATTATTTAATAAGCAGTGATCTTCCCAATTAAAATATTTGTAAATAAGGAAATATCAACTGGAGGCTGAACACTTACTTGGGGGTTGACAGGTTAAGCTGACCATCGTGCGGCTTGGACAATCGCCACTAAAATAAAAACAGATTGAAGAGATTAGAACCTTTTGTGTGACAAGTACGGACAGTAACTTTACAGTTTATTATTGGTAAGACAGCATTTCTGTCTGATTCTAGAGATACATGTACCTCTAGGATGAACGCCTTGGCTACAAATGTGCGAAACTTATATCCTGACTTTGTTTAAGCATGTTTACGTTTTAGTGTGAGGAGAATTGACTTTTTATCAGTCAAATATTTGCGCCTCTTTTGTTTCCTGTGTATACCCGTTTGCTATTTTCGCAATCAACATTGGCATACTATCGCTGGACATAACACTTGATGGGTTGAATTTCAGGTTGATTGTAAAATTGCCGTAAATATACAAAATCAGTTAATTTGCAGCCAAGAAGACGTGTTTCGTATAGCAATCTGGTACTCTTAAATGGTATATTTCTCGCATAAACTAGGCAATTCCTATCCCATCCTTAGTGAAAAAAACCCCAACGGGTTTGAAGTTTCGAGGTGCTCGATCTAATGACTAACAGAGATAGCGCCGTTAACGTTTTTTAGGCAAAAATTCCCTGAATGACATAAGCCAGTTAAGCTTAGACTATAATTTTTCCTAAGACTTTAAACATTTATTTTGCCGTTATACAGTATGTGAGAGTATATATGTGCTTAATGCCGGAGACACACAGGCGATTGTAATCGCCCGATCGCGGTGATCTGATCGCCAGCGAATTGGTCAGCGAAAGTTTTCGGCGGACTTTAACGCACACACGTGGCGATTGACCCAGCGTTTCGGCGTATTTTTTACCGTAAAAACAGCAACATTGGTCATCAGTCCAATATGGCGAGATTAAAGGAAATATATTTACCCATCAAAAAAGATCAAGACGTAGACTCCGACGGGAGAACAGAAGTATTTAGAAAATAATATCGTCCAGATTTCATTCCTGGAAGTTTCTATTTTGTGTGTCATATGAGCAGAATTCGAACATGGATTGGTTAAACAGCATTGATTCTGGCGACTGTAGTCTCTTGCATGAGCACATGGGCAATCAATCGCTGGCGATACAAAAGCTCGGCCGATAATATCAAACATGTTTGATCAGAACGACCGTTCGGCAGACCAGCTTCGGCGATCACAATCGCCGTCGCCGGCCTGAGCACACGTGGTGATTTTTCCAGCTATTGGTACAATCGCTGCGACCGGGCGATTATAATCGCCCATGTGTCCCCCGCATAGGGAAGTGTTTACTCTATTAAAGTCTTTACCTCATACATAGATGATCTTAAATATGTTATCTAATTCGGCGATCGCCGTCGCCAGCCTAAACACACGTGGCGATTTTTCCAGGGATTGAGCGATTATAATCGCCCATGTGTCCCCCGCATAAGGAAGCGTTTAATCGATTAAAGTCTTAACCTCATACATAGATGATCTTAAATATGTTATCCAATTCGGCGATCATAATCGCCGTTGCCGGCCTAAACACACGTGGCGATTTTTCCAGGGATTGAGCGATTATAATCGCCCATGTGTCCCCCGCATAAGGAAGCATTTACTCGAATAAAGTCTTATAGTGTGAGTGACCTTAAATATGTTATCCATTAAAATATGTTACGTTTTTCAAACTTTTCAAACGCACGTGATCGATGTGGTTACATTCACAGGGGCTAGAGGTTTCTGTCCACCGTAATTAATCAAGGGGAAGTGTGAAGTGGACAATCCATCGTCATATAAGTGAAATACCATTAAGTACATGTATGACGTCAAATCTAAGAAGAAAAAAAAAAACAAAAAACAACAGCAACAAAAACCCCCAAAGAAACAAATCAAACTTTTAAGTTAGCGTGAGAAAATAATTAAGGCATGAATACTGTAACAACTGATCAGCTTCGTATTGCTCCGACCTAGCACTTGCATCAGACGGGTGAGGGACTTACGCTATTAAACGACTAGTTAGATCCGTTGCTGTGCGGTTATCTTGAATCAGTTTGATAAAGCTCTGTGATGAAAAGTCTTCTAGCGTAATCTGGGTATGGTCCACGTTATTCCTGATAATTAAAAAAAACAAACAACATTTCAATACGGATCTGAATAAGATACTAAACTGCAGTTAGGTACGATATAGCTCAAGAGTAATTCACTTATATGACGGCGGAGTTGCGATAATAATTTGCCAGTTTACAGGTCTCGTTGGACACTTGGCTGAAACGAACGATCTTCTTATTCCCTTATTTTTAAGTTAAACATTCAAATTGTACGAAAACGAAAATTTAATGACATTTAGTTTACCTAAAGCTTTTAATTTAGTTGTTCAGTTAAAATATACATAGTCAATGACAAGGCGTTGGAAATAAATGGGATAGAGTAGAGTAGTCTCTTCATTGTTTGGTGTTAAATCTTGAGACCTTTTCTTTTATTGCAGTACCTATGAATATGTTTGCCAGATGGTTTTGGATATTTTAGAGACTTTGTATTTTGGCAGATTTGCATATTAACATGCTCATTTCTCGACAAAGGTACATCGCATTCTAAAATATAATCGATTTTACTTCCCTTGTCGAGACTTTGACTCTAACATACACCCGGACAATCTTGTTTTGTACTTGTTTGTATTCGATGTTTAGTGGCATACGTCGACCCAAATTTTGGTAGAAATTAATGCGCGATGACCTGGTATTTACCTGTTAGTCGTATTTGGACTGAAGATACTCTATACATTTAGCCAGGAGAAATTTGAGAATTCCTCGGAAAGCCAATCACATTAACTCCAGAATAGATTTGTTTGGGAATGGTTCGGAATGAGATTAACAGATGTATGATGATGTGATAGATAAAAATGTCGTACCCATTGTTTAGATATTGGCATATTTCTTCTAATATATCCACATTTATGCCATCAGCACACAGTGGTAAGCTGGTTTGATCCCGATCGAAAAATATCAAGTTCTCCACACCTAAAACTACTCGCTGGTGGGCTGCAAGTAAATATATCCGAATTATTAAAAGGTAGTCCTATACATGGTTAATAGGTATACAAATTTCTAAATATAGTCCAATGTTTACTGGAAGATTTGCAAGTTATTTCATTAAAAAAGTGAGGAACTTTTGGAGAAATTGGGATTCGAACATCGAACTTTTATTAAAACTGGCAGCTCAGCGATTAGCGAGTGACATAGTTAAGAGAGTACACCACGGGACTGGTATCTATAGAAAGATCGCCGCCATTTTGTTATTTTCCCGATTTACCAACCCTTGCCAACCAACTTATCAGAAAAGTTACTATACGACAACCGTGCCATTTCCTCTTTGCAAAATAAAACGTACAATGTTACCAGACCCTACAGCCGTGGTCGAGGTTAGGGCGAATAGGGTCTGGTTCATGTGAGACTATGCGTATCTCCGCTAACGACTCGTTGTTACCGCCACGGACTGTTCCGAAAAGAGTTTCCCCAGCCAACGTCACAGCGCTATCTTTGTCAGCATGTGATCTAAAACACCCTTGGAATAATGTTTAAGCTAAGTTATTCTGAATACTAGGATTTCGTTTGTTTGATTGGGGGTTCAACGTCGTACTCAAGGGTGACTTATATGACGACGTGCCAGCCCAATGGGTGCAGGAAACCACCCTCGACACGACTGGCAACAAACAAAGACAGGACATGACAAATACAGAACGACAACAGGACCCAATACAGACACCACAAACAGATTGGCTTCCTGTTCCCCCTTAGCTCTTAGAGAACCAGGGCAACATGAAGCTCCCCTACCCGCTCGCCTGAATACAAGAGAAAGTGTTCACCCATTCATTTACCATGGTGCACACCATCGTCTGATTCGTTTGTTTGTTTGATTGGTGTTTAACGTCGTACTCAAGGGTATGTCACTTATATGACGACGGACACAAATACAGAAGATCACAAACAAAAGTGCTTCCCGTTACCCTTTAGCTCTGCGAACACCAGGGCAACAGAAAGCAACCTCTTTTCTCGCTTCTTACGAAGGACCGAGGAAGCCGAGGGAGTATTTTGCAGGGCCAAGGCCCACCCGCTCCCTCACGGGGCCACCATCGTCTGAAGATGAGTGGACAAGGTGTATTATTATATATAAAGTTTAGAATCGGTATTCCAAATAAAAATATATTTTTTCTGTTAATATTTATCATCCTGTAAAACGTACATATTAAATACATGGGAAAGACGGGCACCAATATATTGACCCAAATACGTCTTGAATGTTATTTATTTGACAACACAAGTTAAAACACCTCAAACTTTCTGCCCAGACAATTTGTTTGTTCCGGGTTCCACTTCGTACGCCATGAGATTTCCCTTTTATGAGGACGGATTATCCACTTCACACTGTTCCTTGCTTAATAGCGGCGGAAAACCGGGAGCAAACCTCGTAATAACCACCCGGCAATTGTCCGAGCAACATCCTGTGACTCCCTCATATACCTGAGAGTCGACAGACGAAATAAAGTACAAACTAGCTGTACTTGGAGAATAAAACTGTCAACAACGTTTACAACAATCTTTATGTTTTGCACAGCAAACTTTGTATTGCAAACTCCAGTTTAAGTCTGGTTCACAGTTTGGGTTGGGTTTAATGTAATGTTCGTGGTGAAATTTCGTGTTTTGTCTTATATGACAGACATATAACCTTCAGTGTCATGAATTATGTACAGTTTACCCCAGTCTTACCACAAGTTAATTCATCCGTGCCGTCATTACATTCTTTTATACCATTACATATCAAAGAGTCCGGAATACAGTTTATGTTCCCACAGTGTGGGACATTCCCAGCTCTTGTACACTGAGCTGGAAGAAATATTGAAACAAAAAGAACATGGTACAAAGCGAGATATGACATTAAAATCGTATAAAATTCTGAACCAATATAATTATTTACGTAATAAAATGCCGATTCTCAGTTTTAAGGTAGACATATTGCAATTTATTCAAGCACAATCCATCAATTGCGTATACGAAAGCTACGAGAAGATGTTAATCCAGTTCACGGAAGGGTTATGAAATGTTACAAAATTAAGATTTTTCAATTCTTTCCTGTGTCAGTTCAGTCCATTGAAGAGTCTATAAGTTTGAATAGTTGGTATATTTAAAATTTAACACAATTGGAATGCTCTGAACTAGTTTTGGTGGTTAGTTGGAGAAAATATTTCAGTAAAAATCCAGAGAACTGTTAGAAATGACAGCGGATACAGAGAACACTAATTCGCTTACTGCACTGATCATTCGGGTGTAAACAACAGCTCACTTGAACAGACATATTTTAAAAGCATCTGAAGTTAACGTTTTACTTAATTAATTGAATTTTACAAATGAAAAATTGAACGAAACTAGAAAATGTTACGATCAGTATCGAAAAACACAACAAAAATGTAATCTCAAAGAAACAATCTATTAAAAACCCTGAGTTAAGCTCTAAAAAGATTAATTTATGACACCAATCTAAAAAAATATTTGTTACACTATTAGTATGTCAAAGATGTTAAAAAAAAATGAAGGCGTTTACATAGCAAGTGGAAATATTGTTGGTTGTTTGTTCAGTCTTAGCATGCCAAACATACTTTTGCTCATTTGGTAAAACATTGTTCTTCAGGGGCCGGTTGCTCTAAGCGCTATTAAATTTAATCCGCTATTAGATGACGTCACGCCATTTTGAAGGTCTATCTCTAACCCGGTATTAGCCCTTAAACCTGATGTTAGCGGCCAATCGTCTTTTAAGCAAATGGTCCTGGAGACAGTATAACTGTGTTAGAGACGTAAAAACTGCCGTAAGCTAGAGGACTACAATAGATAATGAGCGAACAGTTTACTTACAGCAGTCGGATTCTTCATCAGAATTATCGTCACAATCTTTATAATTATCACACTTGAACTCTAGGCGAATACATTGTCCATTGGTACATCGCCAATCATCCAATGGACAGGCTGGAAAAAGACAATTATTTATCAGCACATATTAGTACACAATATATCCCACATTTTTCTAGTATTCCCCATTTATTTAATATAAAGTATGGAGTTATATTTTAACACATCGCAACTTTATACTAGTAAAACACAATTAGCATTAAACTGTATCATTATGAATAAACCTCTGGGCACTAACTGTTTCAAACGTTTTGGTGTATAATTGTTTCTTTTCAAATCATGGAAAGTGTTGTCTATGGCCTTGTGTTTACCCTTTAATTATCAATACTATTTTGACACCTGTATACAATCGAAAGACATGTTGAACTTATGTTGAACTTATTTAACTCGCAGTTATTTACATTTAATCGTAATAAAAAGGATAATAATAATGACCTTAAAATAAATTTAAAAATATTAATAATAGAAATGAAAGTCTCCTCTTTTATTACTATCAAAACAGTTATATGGGCTAGTTTAATTTCTTTTTCAACTAAAAAAAACCGTGCTTATTCCGGAAAGTTAGTTGTTACCGATTGCGCTTACTATATAAATTCTACCTCTATAGTGGATAGAGACCGTCTGGCGACAATCAAATATATGAACGAGTCACACGATGGGTTTCTGGCAATCGCCTGTGTGATTTTTATGACGTTCCTCTCGGTTTTCCATCGTTAGTAAGCACAGGCATTGTTTATTGGAAAATCAGTCGTCATATAAGTGAAATACCCTTGAGTACGGCGTTAAACGAAAATCAAACAAACAATACCAAAAAGTCATTAACGATTGCTGTCAAACCAGGCTAATCGTAAAAAGAACTAAATGTTTATAATGCAGGCTTTTTCTCATGTTTAAGAACACTTGATTTATGTTACAGAACCAAATTGACCACGCGAGATTACTTTACATCGGCTCATCCACTTTTGTCATCTACAAAATTATACACTGGTGTCGACTGGGCTTTCATCGTTTTACTTACATGTATATATCGCTTACGAGTTATCTAGAACATAAGATGATTTTTCGATTTTTATTGATCTACATCCCTGTGCCAGTGTGATTGCTTTTAGAAATATATATATCGTTTACAATATGTAGACAACAGTGTCATAATTCATTTAACACTCGGCTAAATCTCTCGTGTTTCTCATTAGTGCAACCTCAAGCATAACATATATCTAGAAAATAAGCACACTGAGTAGCATAGACAGGGCAACTCGGATCGTATCCCCCATAACATAACATGTAAGGGCTGTGCGTTGTGGTTAATAGAGGTGTCGGACGTTTGTTACTATTTATGCATTGAGGTGCGTGGAGCGTTTTTGTCACTATTGATGTTTTGAGTTACTGGGAGTATCTGTTACTATTTATGTAGAGAGGTGCTGCGGTTTGCTTGTTTTTGTTTGTTTGATTGTCGTTTAACGTCTTAATCAAGATTATTTCAGTTTAGACGACGGATTGTCCACTTCGCACTGTGATGTTGCTTGTTAAGGTGGAATCCTGGGAGACAACCCAGTAAAAACCGATTGCCGGAGCCAC
Organism: Mopalia muscosa; assembly: GCA_031763545.1. Lineage (NCBI taxonomy): Eukaryota > Metazoa > Mollusca > Polyplacophora > Chitonida > Mopaliidae > Mopalia > Mopalia muscosa. The sequence continues at coordinate 9,093 of JARFOD010019992.1, forward strand.
ATCCTGTGACTCACTCATATCCTTGATGGTCTACAGACGGACTCGATTCCGTGAACTGTAAATTGGAGAAAGGTTAGGAAGCAGACGCGCTACCACTAAGGTACGGCCGTGGGCGAGGTGCTGTGGAGTCAGACAGATAGATATCTTGGGACGCTGTCGATTATATTTATATGTTTTATACTTACTTTCACAGTTAGACTCGTCACTGTTATCTCTGCAATTATCAACTCTGTCACACAAATCACTGGCTGGAATACAAGCCCCATTATCACAGCGCCATTGTCCCATACCGCATACTAAAACAGACATGGATTATTATTAACAAAATATGGTCAGTATAGATTTTATCTGCTAGCTTCCGATATGTGTGAAATATAACCTAGACTGCATGGGCCGGTTGCGCGAAGCCCCTGTTGAAGGTCCATCTCTATCCAGGCATTAGCGATTTAATCTAGTGTAAGCGGCTAATCGTCTTTCGAACAAGTGGCCCCTGTAAAATAATTTTTTCTTGAAATAGTGAAACAGGAGAGAAAAAGAGCTTCCTGTTATTTTAAACGTTAGATTCAGTTGCTGTGTTATGAAACTGAAAATTCTCGCCCTCGAACTTCAATGCTATGACGCTGGATCGTTTTTGTACTGCCGAGTCTTATGGCCAAACTGGTTTAGGTTTTAAGTTGGACAATACGAAACATGCAAAATATTGAACCCAGTTTAAGGGTACTTATACGACAGCGGTGTATTCCAAAACTAATTGGCTCCAACACAACCAATATTTAAAACGTTTCCATAATATTGACAGGTTACATTTCTTTGAGTGTTAAGTAAAAACACTATTGTTACTCTTTAAACAAACTGTCTTTAGCCAGAGGGCGACAACACAGGGTAAACAAAACACAGGACATTTACAGGATATCAGAGGGAGATCAAGTTGACCTTTAGCTTCGAGAGAACCAGAACAAAAAGAATCGTCCTGACCACATTCACTTGGAAAATGGAAAAGGGGGGAAAACTAGACTCAGGCAGTATATTTTAAAAAAGGAAAACTCCGTCAGGGTGATCCGATTTCCCATTGATAAATTGATAACAGTTTATATATAGGTCTATTTAAGGTCAATTGATGTACTTGTCAACAAAATATTACTAAATGTATCCTAACAACGTCTCCAATGACCGGCAATTTATTATTCAGCATTGTTGTATTTGAAACAGAGGCCTTAAATATTTTCCATATGAAGTATGATCAACTACTGCTAAATGGTGCCTATTTCAATAAATATGAGTCCTCATTTATTTATTGGGCATATCCAGGTAGCCTTGGGAAATTTAGCTTACCTTTGCTTGCTGGTTATTCTGGCACGGCGGGATGTGATCATCAACAAAGGCTGATTGAATAATGTCAATTGCTTAATAATTACTAAAATAAATGCTTCATTAGGCCGCAGTAGAAATGTAAAAAAAACAAAAAAACAACCACAATACCTTGCTCGTCATATTATTGAAGAACAGATGGGGTATATGACGAACACTCGGGTCAGAGTTGACTAGGTTAACATATCTATGTATACTGGTGTTCCAACTAAAAATACACAGGAATCCACCATTGGTACAACTTACCACAATCGGTCTCGTCAGATAGGTCTTCAACTCTATACGTCAAACAGTCAAACGATCCGTCGCATCGAGAACTTTCAAAGATACACGATCCACTCAGCTTACAGATCCACCCAGGACATACTGAATAATATAAAATGTAGTGTTTTAAGTATCCTTAAAGAATAGCTTATGTTAGCCTACATATAAAGTATTTTCGTTATTTTGGGATAACACTTTCTTAGTTTGAACAGATTCTAGTAAAATAACCCCTAATGTCGCCTGACTAAATTAAGGGGGCTCTCTGTAACCCCTAATGTCGCCGACGACGACATTAGG
>JARFOD010020024.1:0-11019 GCA_031763545.1 Mopalia muscosa
CACCTCCCCCACACCTCCCCCCAAAAAATAATATATAAAGTGGGTCCTTGGCTCCATAAAAATTACTGATGTGTCCGTTTTGTATGCCTAAAGAGTTTTCCGTCAGCTCTGTGTTGTTTCTTGTTTTGCTTACTGAGCTCTTTTTCACCGAGGTGAACATGGAAACTCATCACATCATACGTTTCAAAGGGGCTTCCCCTCATGCTCAGCTGTAACTCAATATGAGTCTGGACCTCTTCCAGGGTTTTAAACGACAAAAGTACGGCGCTACCGTTATCTCGGTGGAAGCCCACTGGGCTTCTGCTGTGGCTATCCCACATTCGGTAGCCACCAATAGTGGGATCCCACAGCAGCCCAGTGCTATACTCCCCGACTGTCAATACCGCTCCCGAGACATCGACGGTTCCTATAGCCTGAGACAGCGCATCTTTTAGTAGGGGTGTTCCAAATTCGTCATGCTTTTCTTTCCCTTCCGAAGAGCTGAAAACGATCCCAGAGGATTGTGTATTTGGACAAACCTCCATCGTATGGTATTGATTTTTATACTTCATCGGGATATGTCCTTTAAGTTCAAATAGCCGGATTCTACTATTTTTTTCCTGGATTTTTGTCACTTTTGGGCCACTGTTCAGATGTGAGAGCAATCGGCCGTGATTTTTGTCTCCCGTAACGAGGATTTTGTTCAATGTTTTTGCTTTCCACAGATGGACCGGCTTTATTGCCGACATTAACAGGGCTGTTATTGCCATGGTCGTACATTGATTCCCGGCCCGTACTGATTTTAATTTCGTTGTGGAACCCTGGTGGAAATTTGATGTGATAGAGGCGCTCCCTGGCCATCCTTCTTGTTCAGCATCTGAGTGTTTTCTAATGTCAGGCTCTGACACTGGTAAAACAAATTGTTATTTATTAGGATTTAAATTAAGTAAACATAATAAATACAATTTGAGGAATTCTTCATTCATATTTACATTGCTTGTTTGTTAGATTGGGTTAAATGTCTTCGTCATAGTTATTTTAATAAATTTGTCAAATCGATAGGCAAACAAACCACCATATATCTTGCCGACAACAAACATTGTCAGAAATGCGCCATTATATAACGCCATATGCTAGCACTTTTCACTTCCGTTTCCACCATTCCGTTGTGATTAAAGTTATGAGAATGTTAGGATGTAAATAACTATAACCAATAGGTTGAACTTTTAACAATATGCAAGGTTCTGTTTGAACACCAATCCTCCACACAGAAGGGATGCTTGACTCCCGGGTCATGGTTGTTTTTCCTTACAGGTCTCCGGAAGCAAAATTGTCTGAAAAATCATCTTTTTAAACAATAAAACGTTAACCCCTAAAATACGAAATAACAACCCGTGCTTTATTTTAAATGGACTGCATTAAAGTGGTCTTTTTTCGTTATTTTGGTCTTCCTTTATACTTTGATTTAATGTAAATAAGGCAGTTTGGATTTATTTTTGACCTAATATATCTATGATTTAGTGACCAATCACAAACCCCATTGGCCAGGTGATATGCTCCAGTCCTCAAATACATCAGCATCATACATCACGTAACCAGATAACAAAAGGTTGACAACATATATTTTCCTTTTACTAAGTCGCAGAATGTTTTCCAAAACAGAAGGAATATCCTTGGACTCACCTGTTTGTCTGAGTGGTTGCAAATCATACTTTGAATTAGCACTGCTTTTGAGCACATCTTCGCTTTGTATTTTGGTTATTGGGTTCCTTATCATTGTTTTTCCCGATGTATTAGCAGACCACACTGAGCTGAGGAATCGTGATGGTGTCAGGAGATCTCCATCCTGACCGGTGTTGATGTCAGATGAGACGTTATCTGTGATTCCAATGATGTCCTCAGGCCTATGCAAAAAAAAAACAACAAAGATAACTAAATGTAGAGTTTAAGAAAAACAGCTATTCAAACCGTTTTTACGGCTTTTGTACTTCCATCTTGTTCTTTTATTTCTGCTGTGCCGAAACAAGTTAAGCCTTTATTTATTTACAAAATAACTTCTTAAATTTCCCAAAAGGGGCCCCATTTATAAATTTAAAAAATCAACAAGAAATGCATGTTTTTCTTATTTTAAAACTTTTAAGGAAAACATAGCATTACAATGAAGCTTCGATTTAAATGTTTACTAAAAGAGTTAAATATAGACAAGGGATGACTTGTCATTACCTCGAATGGCGTTTTATCAAAAGCGGGGTTGTGGTGGTGGGGGTGTGGTGGCACAAATCTCGCCTGAATTGCTAACGTTATACTTTGTTAGCCAAACATGTTTATGTCCTTTTTCATGCAGTTGATAAATAGCTTGAAGTAAACGGGGCTTGAAAACTTGTTTCATAGATTGCTGGGCACCAATTTACTCAAAATTTACTCAATTGCTTAAACCCGGATTTAATGCAAATCATTACATCATGGGAGGAAAGCTGGGGCAATTTTTTTAATGGCAATAATGCAGGATACATCATTCCAAAACCCAAATATATTCTACTTCCCACGTCGAGACATTGATACACCCGGATCATCTTGTTTTGAACTTTGTCGAATGGCGATAATAGTGGCTACGTTTGTGTATATGTGTATGTTGTGTCCCTAGATATAACAGTAAAGCACTATACTATCAAACCATTAGTCTTGATCCTAACATTGTTTCGTGTGTGTGTGTGTGTGTGGTCACACGCATTACGTACACGGAACACATCCGCATAATAAATATATATCCTTAAAAGTACATGCAATTTTTCCATCAGATTTGAAAAGTTTAACAGTGTTTTCCTTATTTTGGCACAACACTTTCTTCATTGAACATATTCTAGTTCATTGGTTCGAGGGTTCGATTCTTGGACGGTCTTCAACCTGCACATTTGTCTGAACTAGAATCCTAAAATAAGGAAAATACTATTTATTTTCACTTTCTGAAAGACACAAAAATTATCATTTGAAAATTTGTTTTCAGCTGGGTTTAAAATATTCCAAGGTTTTTTCTCTTCTCTTAATTACACATGTTTGTGTGTTTTATATATTTAGTTTTATTTTATCTTTATTTAAAGAATGCTTATCACACCTGTTCAGTTTAATTCATAAATTTACAGGACTGTCAAATAAAACAAGCGTGACAATTTCTACACAGGTCGTACTTTTATTAAGGAAAAATTTTCCATTACCCATTGGTATCTAATGAGACCATAATGCACTTACCCATTGGTCTGTTCCTATATTTCATTAAAACTTTCTAATGACGCCACTTCCTGTAAAACAAATCCCAAATAAAAATCTGTATAACACCATAAGCTATTTATAGCACAGAAGCCAATGCAATTTAGTGCCTCTTACAACAATTTATGTTGATAAATAGTCGGATCGCGTGTTGACCTTGTTTTCTAATCAATAACAGGAAAGAGCTAGAGATAACCAAATCATAATGCATTTTCCCGCAAAATAATTCTTCATCCTGCAGACAGAAACTTCAGGTGAAACAAGACACATATTATTCTGTATAATTTGGTTTGCATTTCAAGTGCAGTCTCACTTGCTTCTTGTCTGCTTTTAAGAAGGTCACTAACACCTTTTTGTGGATGAGAAATGGCATGGGTTACTGTATAGCTACCATTTTGAATTCAATAATTAGCAAGTTTAATCCATTTCCTAAACATCCTGCACTATCTAGCTGTAAATTTCATATTATTAAGGGATATTACAAGTTCCTCTTAGAGGTTTACTCCCGCCAAATTTGCGTATTTTGTCGATATATATATTTTTGTTATATTGTTTGGTCAATAAATCAATCAATCAATTTCCGGTACTAAATGGCCTATATAAGCAATCCCATTATCTGCATGCACTAGTGTTGCACAGTGAGTTTTTATCTAACAAGTTGAAATGAAACAGTTGTGCGTCTTCTGCAAACGAGAAGACAAACCCAAACTTTTCGAACTTAAATTACATTAAAGGAAAAAAATCTGCCTTACTGAAGAAACGCAGCACACAGCTTTTCTCAGCTGTTTAACAAAAGCCTTCCTCCTTCTTTGTTTCTTTCTCTTCTTGGATACTTTGTTCATGATGAAGGTTCGTTGAAAGATAATCTACGATTCAGTCACTGATTGCAATCTCGGGAGGTTGCCAATGACGCTGTAACCGATAGTGACGTACGACCTTTGACCTGTACGTTGTGGCAGAAGTTTTTACGCATGGTATGGACCACAGCGGTAACCATTGTGACGTTACACTGCCTCCACGTTCGGGTTGTTCAACCCTCTGTTAGTCTATTAATCAGTTAGATGACGCTGCGAGACAAATGAATGGATTTGACGCCATAATAGAAAATCCATTATAACACAGCGTCATCTAAATTACAGTTAACACTCAACGCCGCACATTTTGAAGTAGGCGCAAGCGAGACCATTTCGCTGAAGCCATAGGTGTAGAGGGGGTGTATTTTTAGGGGGGCAGACTATTTTTTGCCCGAAAAATGTATTATTTGCCCGTAAATTATTTATCATTAAGTAATATGTGTATGGTACGTATGATGGTAACGTATGGCTTATAGACATATTTGCACAGTTATTAATGGAAATTGGTCACTAGGTAATAGACCCAGACTTAGACTTTTACAAAGGGAGGAGGGTGGTTGACCATCAAAGCTTTAAAGTCGAGGGTCCAGGGGCCGCCTAGGCCCTGGAAGCTCCGATAATGACGAATCCTGTAGAGGCAATATCAGCGAATTTTGGGAATAAATTTAATTCCATAATTTTGATTGATCAACTTAATTCTTGCAATTTTAAAAGAGAAAAAGAAAAGGACGACAAAAACCCTTTTGTGGGGTGTAAACGTGTCGCATCAGTCTAATAGTGTAAACATGTGGGAGAATTCTACATTAGTACGTCATCAAGTGCTAGCATCGATATAAATAATTACTATTAAAGAATTCGGATTTCATGTCGGGGCAATTTTTGACGGTCTGAAGTTCATCAAACTCACTGTTGATATGACATTTTAGAGAATTATACACCTATATTACAGAGATTGGTATTGAATCTTGTACGCAGAAATGCCGTTCATTTTGGAAAAAAATATTTTTAAAAACTATCAAGTCTATTACGTAAAACAATGTATTATTGTGGTGGCCATTTAAAATTGAAAACATCATGCAATACCCATCAAAAGGGCGGGGGCCAATCTAAGCCCCGGAAGCTCTTAAAATGAGGAAAGACGGAGCGGCAATCTATGCCGATTTTTGAAATATATTCTGGGCTGATAAGAATGTTATTTTGTTTTAACTAATCATTGTCCCGATTAGCCACATGAGATTTTAGGAGTTGAAATTTTCTGGCCAAAGTAACGAAACTCGTGAGACTGTCAATACCAAAATGATTTCTAAATGTACACCACAAGTTTTGGATTGGCCTAAATGTATGTTGGTATATGATATTTTAGAGTTGATTTATTAAAATCTCGTTAACAGTGTTAAGATACAAAAGCAGTCCATTGCAGGCCTGCCTGTTTGTACCACAATTACGAGTTTGACATATTTGCTATGCAACACTTTTTTATGGAATGGGATATGTTGTTTTCTAGTCATATTTTACTATCCCAATAATATGCCTGGGAGTTTATTAAAACTTCCAATTGAGGTTCTGCATACAAGATGTTGCTGGAATGATACGAATTATTTCAGAAGTGCAAAGCGTGGACGAAATGATGCCACATACCGGCCCTGACTGTAAATCTTCCGGATCATCCTTTGATTTTGTGTACATTTCAGGATCTATGATAGGTAAATCCTTATAATGGCAGAGCAATATAAAACAGCGACAGTTCCATGTATTTATGTCAAATGTGTGTGTGATGTATTGCCCGACAAATAACTGATGCATTTTGTGCAAAGTTAAATAAAAATACCAATTTAATAGAAAACATTTAATTTTAAGTTTAAAAATTTGGATTCAGTTCTTTGTAAGTCAACAAATGGAAATGTTTTTCACGATTTCTAGCAATTTTTGTCTAATATTATTTTATAATTATTTTTCTTAAAAAATGCTGTGAAATTCAGCGTGCTTACTTGTGATTAATAACCCAGTGAAGGGTGTCTCAAATTATTTCTCTTTTACTTAGTTTTTAAATGCATGATGAAACAAAAACTGAATGATCTAATGAAAAACTAAAAACAGTTGACAATTTTGACACGCGAAGTGGATATCCATCCTTAAACCTTCCTTACCTTGTGGATGACAAAATACTCTGACAATGAATGTTACACATTAGATTATGTTAAGCTGATAATTACAGTGGTTGGGCCTCTAAACTCTTCCCACTTTCCTTTCCATATCCCAGAGACAGGTTAAACTGACTTCGTCTCGTGTCGGAACATCCTTTGACACTTTCCTCACCGGTACAGTTATCTCGGAGGTGAATAGAAGCAATAATACTACACGAAATCATTTAATGTTAAACGCCGGATGTGTTATGTGCATGCGTGGAAATCAACCAAAGTACTCTGAGGATTTGTATTTAAAAAAAAAAACACGTCAAACAAGACTGTTTCTTCGGTAAAATCACTTTCAAACAAAACACTGTTCCAAATAATTCAGATTTCGTCAGAAACTAAAAAAAAAGTATATAGAAAGTGCTTAAATGATCTTATCACAAACTACCTCGGTTCACTACTGTCGTCGAGATCATTTGACAATGTTGACGTTATTTCGACGCCAATTTGACTTTATTTTCTTTATTTTTTTTGCAGGGTTTTTGAGGTAGAAATGTCAGCCACAGTGTTAGAAAGATTATACATGAAATGGATCCAATCTAACACAATGCTTTTCCTTCATTTAGGAGAAACAGCGTGACGTTTTTACCTCTGCTGTTCACAATTAATAAATAAGTAGAGTTGCTTGTCACTGTAGTGGAAGTCGTGCAATCCTCACTTATAAAACGCCCTATTCCATCTAATTAGGAAGCTATTGAAATTATATATTTAAATAAAGGTACAGATGTAACGTTGTAGACCAAAGTCACAACTCTAAGATATTACAGGATAGGAATGTTAAGTTTCTATATTTCGGTTGATTTAACCAGCAACAACAACGAAGAGACAGTCAAGTAGGTGATATATATATATATATATATATATATATATCTAGATCAAAAATATGCTAATTTAGCCTCCCTGTGTCTGTGCTTTATGAAAAGAGAAAATCGCCGTCTTCACTGGTTAAGAATACGAGATTCACTTTACCGTGAGCCTCTGTAGCTCAGTCGGTAGACTGTTGGAATATAGACACTTAACATGCGTATCTTTTGGTTTCTCGGAGTTGCGACTTTGGTCTACTTTGTCAAATTATTCAGTGGGAATCACAGTATATGCAATATTGTAACGACAGAACTTATCTAGATTAGTCAACGTAAATACCATATCGACCAAAACTGAACACAGTATGTCGCCATGGTAGTTGTGATTAAGGTAAGCTAGGATCGTTTCATGTAACAAGCACCACCAAACAGTCACCAAGACTGGGTAATTTAACATCAGTTCTCTAACACCTAAGCTATGTATAAAATTCGACTGTTTGTTAATAGAAGGAAATAAGAATCAGTCTACATTAATAGACAGCGAGGCAGACCAGACCAACGACAGCACAGTTAGACTTCAGCCCCAATTGTTCCTAAGAACACATCAACGGATTTATCATGTTAACCGCTTTAACAAAAATCCTCTCTCACCATCAGCATCTACAAACACACTTGTTTTGTAAAAAAAAAACATATTCAAATATTTGATATTGCCGGATCGATGAAAACAATTCTGTTTATTTACATAATAACACATTACACGAAAAGCAGACACAATGCCAAGCATTTATCTCGTTGAATCCCATGTTTACACACCATTACAGACTAAACCAGCTTGATGACAAAGGATCTCTGCCTGCAGAAACTACTAGCTTACGCTGGTACGTCCAATTACCCTGTTATCAGGCGGTACATATATAGTACACTGTCAAAGATAAACCATTATGTGTGTTCTCGTGGTTCCATGAATCAGATTGAGTAAGTCTGGCTGATGTTATAGTAAAGGACGTTTTCAACAAACATTTAGAAAGACTATACGCATGAAATATTCCATAAACCGAGCTGGATTCACCATATCGCCCTGCCGGATGGAGCTAACCTGAAATTTAATAAGTTATAACGGCTCTTTGTCAATATCAATTTATATATATTATTGATGCTGCTAAAGGATCAACTATAAATTAGTTCGGCAATCGGAGAGGAAGTTCATCTTAGGGTACACGTCAAACTTGTGAAGAACTAACCGTAGGACGAGAGGATCTTAAATCACATATACAAAATGAAGCTGAATATAATTGACGTCAAGGAAACAGAAGCAGTCGGACATCAGCTGGATAAGGACTGTGTGGTAAATCGAGTGTTGAAACCATTACTGTGGCTATTGCGACTTTCTGCAATTATATACATTGAAAAGGATCCACAGAGAGAATGTTCCTGTCGGTCAAAGAAAGGACTCCCAGCAGATCCCATTCGGCCTAACAGATACATCATGTTCTGGAGATGTCTACAGCTAACATATGTTTTTGTCATCCATACCACGGTACTAGCGCACACTGTGAAGATTGTATATTGCACTGCATGTAATACACATCCCGATGAAACCAAATTACAGTTACAAATTATACTATCTCTGATAATAGCTTCTTCTAACGGGATTTTACCTGTGGCACTGATCCAGTTTTCAAAAAAATTGGTACCTCATCTTCAGCGCATTTGTGCTCTTCGCCGTAACCACGGAATAAACATTGTCTGGATTCCTTATCACCTTGACCGGTTCGTATTAGGATGTGTTTTCTCTGTGTGTATTTGGCTGCTGACAAGTGGTATCATGGTAGATTCTATGAGAGACACCATCGACTTTCTTAACGTTGGTTACGAACTGACATCATGCCGAGCAGAACTATCACCGTTGACAACTTTCTTTTATTTCTGGATGTCGATTGTTACAAGCATTTTGCTGATGTCGGTCACCCTGGTCACCTTGCTCTTTGTGGGATTTTGTAACATGAGCTCCTGTTTATTATCCGAATGTTTTAAACGGCTTCGGGCACACAATAAAAACGATCTCAATGATTCTGTTCAAGACAGGTATAATTCTCTAAAGGATATTTTTCTGTTCCACCAAAATATTTGTGATGTTATCAAACAGGGAAATAAATTATTTCAGTATTTGTTGATAACCATCTACATAATGACCATTCCTTCAATATGCGTTTCGATCAATATCCTCAGCAAGTCCCATGTAGGAACCGGGATATGGATTGTTGCCCTAATTGACACGTCAATGATGTTACCATTCCTGCTTTTTATCGCCGCCAAAGCGGTCAGCATTAACACCAAGGTACGTTAGTATGGTAGTTAAATAATTTATTATGTTAAAATGTTTTAAAGGAACTTTTTAAACAAACAAAATTGTCATTTCTATTATAGCAAACAATTAGTTTCAAATCTGGCATGGAATGTTTATAGTTTTATTATATATTATATTCTTTTTGCGTAAAAGTGGATTAGGGGTTTCTCTATCTTTATTATGTTTTGTGTTCTGTTCATGTCATTTCGAATTTTGGTTCTACTTTTATAGAAAGAATTAATATGTATTGTTTAAGTCAAGTCTGAATGGAAACTCTGCAGACAATTTGAAGGTTTATAATATAACTGTTAATTGGTGATCTTAGTTCCGTCATGAATCCATTTAGGTATACTATCACATTTTTCAATAAAGCTAACATAATACTATCGATTTTTATGTTATCTTAGCTTACCTTTTGCTTTAATGTAATACAGTCTTTGGAATTACTTGACGAAATATTCATCATGCAGCCAGTTGATCCTAATGGAAAAGACATTCACCTGGTAAGCTTAATATCTACCTCGTGTGTACTCGAAATTAGAAAACAAATATCTTAACTACTATCGTTTTGCGCTGGCTACTTTGAGAAAATGTATTGGATAATGGAACAAATAAATCTGATGGTATTTATTTATTACCCAAAGCATATCATATGGCAAGTCAGCTGGCAGGATTGATTGATTTCATGATCGCTTTTAAGCTTTACGCCGTGTTTAAGGTTATTTCCATTATATGACGGTATATTCCAGCAAAAATTGAAACTAGTTAAACCATACAATGAGAAGTGTTTTGATACTGTTGGAAAGTTAATCTCCCTCCATAGTGCTAGGTAAATACAGCATTGCTACTCTTCAAACAAACTGCCCTTAGCCACGTAACCATCAGCCAGTAGCCAGTAGGGCGAATGGTCGTTACTTTGATTTTCAACTTCACCGAACATCATTTAGTCTTTACTATATTTAGACATTCAATTTAACAATGGATCAATCATTGTACTGTACTACCGATCATTTTGTGACAACTGTGTCAATGTTTGTAATTTTAATAATAACAACATAACCTTTATCACAGTAATGACGGACTCCATGTAGTCATTGTTAAAATGGATGAAACTATTTGTAACAAATTTCCACTTCCAGGTCTCCTTATTCGCTGCGAAGCTTTCTAATTCATCCACGGGGCTGTCGCCAATGGGTTTGTTTGTCGTCACTAAAGGCCACATTCTGACGGTAGGGCGGTTATGTGTGAAAATAATTGCTGTTTTTGAAATGTCACAATAATTATATTTTGTACGATGTTCTTTTTGCTTTGTAACAATCATTTTAAACCGTATTCAGGTTAACCATTGGCAGCTCAAATTGGTCTGTAAAACTAGAATGTTGTTGTTTCTTGGATTTGTAAAATTAACACCAGAAAGTGCTTTACATGGTTGATAGCGATTTGTCATGTGTGTCTGGTTCAGTGGTTAGCGTGCCGGCCTACTACGATGCACCACGCACACGTTCGAGTCCGTCTGTCAACCACCAGCTATATATAGGATTTTACGATATGGCTTCGACAATTAGCAGGGGCGGGGG
>JARFOD010020045.1:0-11018 GCA_031763545.1 Mopalia muscosa
TAAAGGTAACACGGCGTGACGACTATATGGAGTCATCTTCAACACGTTTTTATCCCTTAACTATAGTTTGCTGGATAGAGAAAACATATAACTGGCGAATAGCTTCAATCCATATCGAAAACAAACATTTTGCTGTAATAGTTTGTATATGACAACGTTTGTTTCACACACGGCGTAAACCACTACAATCGATTACAGTAAGGGTCAAATGAAGGAGATGCACATACAGTGCGCTGAATTATCATTCCACGATAACGACCACACCCCGGAATTTCCAGTGAAAAATGGACAAACGATATCAGCTGTGCAAGACTAGTGTTTCGAAGCGAGACATTGATAAATAAGCCATGCGCTGTGGATAAATTAACCCTGTGAAACTCGATCAGCGAATTCGTTTGTGGGTAAGACCGGGTTAACTGATGAGGGGGATTAAGGCGATCACCAAATTGTCCGGAACAGAAGGACTCAACTGTTTGATTTATACTCGAGAAGAGCAGAGACTTTACTTGCGTCTATGAGATTCATAACAAAGCTTAGACCTTTTCATAGGCTGATGATGTAGCGGATTAAGTGATAGATTATGCTTATTTATTTCTTTATAAACTGAGTGTCGACATTGCTTTTCTGGACGGTTCAAGTATATTCAGATTTAGTGGTTACTCTGTCTCAGTTAACATGCCTTCGATGTTTACTTCTTTTTTGTTTTTGTTATTCAGCCATTCCCTGTTTAAGTGCATATACACCATTATAAAAAGAGGACTTTGGATTCTTTCTGAAGCATTGCAGTAATACTGAAGCAATCCCGATCACTTTAATAATTTAATTGATTATTTATCTGATGTTATAAAACAATTTAAATTTCCAAAAGCAGATCGTTTAGCCAGCGTGATTGTGAAAAACGTGTGGCCTTCCGGTGGTTGCTGGCATACAAATCCACATATGACCCCAGAGATGAGGGGGATATGTGGACCAGAAGCACACAGTGTACCTGTGGGTACTCTCTGGACAAATTCGCCACGTATTAAAGCCCCTAGTGGTTTAATCTAATAGGCATACTGTTTATTTAAACTGTTTTATCTTTCAGGGTTCACTCAATTCGAATCAAAAAAATATTGTCACCAGTGTGATTACCTGAACAAACTAACTTTGTACACCATACGACGAACGCTTAAGTTCACAAGTACAAATAAAATGGATTTGATTTCCTATAAATTGCTTGATTATAGGAAAATCAATTGATTATGGCTAGATCTTCGGTGCGTTGCCGTAGTTTATCTTATAGATTGGTGTTTCTTCCCTGGTTGTTTCACTCATGACGGGATACTTCAACGGGTAGAACAAAATCCCCCATGACGTTTCAGACCAGGTGCATTAATTAGTAGCACAATATATCACCACAAATCAACCTCTATCCTGCCCTCAGACAAAAGAGTACCCGATAATAGGAAGCTTCCTTGTTTAAAAAAATAACTATATCCATGATACTTGAGCTTCGTGTCTTATTGCATCCGTGCCATGTTTTGACTTTCATAAAATTCGCGTTTTTTAAGGTTCACAGATTAAATTATATTTTATAAAAAATACAAAGGTATTGTTGTTTCACATAAAGCAGTTGAGAAGTCATCAGTCTGTTGTACATTGCTTACCAATTGAATGTTAAGAAAGAAAAGAGTATTAAACTCTTACTGCCAACTGCTGCTTTTACAGAGGCGAAGTCAATAGCGATAATATAATTATTAGCTAACTAAACAGAATAGTGCCTAAAAGCATGAAGGAATTAGTAACACTCAACAAATTACTCTTCGGGATGAAAAATCCTTCAGTACATACCGGAGCTTATTATAGGATTTCAGTTGTTTGGAGACAATATCAGGGCTATAGCAATAATAGCTGCATGATTATGCCATTAAAATTTTGTATTCCTTACAATTGGAATCGTCATGTGACGAAAACGCTGGTCATATGTAACGGTATGGCACAAACCACAAATCCACTGAAACCACGTAATCCTTTACGTTCCTGTCACATGGATTTACAAGGTATATTATTAATAGTCTGTCTTCTTAAGTCGGATATTATTCTTTTGAAATCGGTGCTTGTGTCTTATACGTAAAATAGACAAGATTATACAGACATCCACATATATATATATGATCAGACAGACTTAAGTACAGTTGGCGTCACGGTGGCTGTGAAGAAGTGACGGCTTCTTGACACATCTCTTCTTCTCTTGCAATAGGCTATTACGTTCTGATTGACGGTACAGTCGAAATTTAGCCGCGAGGTGGGTAACTTAAGTGAATAGTCCCTAGACCATAAAGAAACTGATTGTTTTTTCTCACGTAATCTCCAACCTAAATTAAAATGTAGAATTAAAAAATTCAACAATTGGCGTTATACCACTTTGTTACATTTCATCAATGAAGACAGAAACATTTCTTGTTTGACGTTCGTGTTTTAATACATCAATAAAATATTGCGGCTACTTCTCGTTCTTTGAAAACGGCTTTGTCGTATCGTTTCACAGACACGGAAAGCCTTTCATGTACTGAAGGAATTATTTATGTCATCCCAAAGAGAAAGGCGTTGAGTACCAATAAGTAAATACGTAAAATCTTTAATACTTTTGTTCTAGCGGTTCGTACACCAGGCTACTGACTTCTAATCAGTTTTATTTTTCTTAATAAAAAATTATTAAGAGTATTACTATACTTATGTTCCCTCTTTTTAGGAAATCCAGGATTCGTATTTTTTTTTTACTAGTTAACTTCGCGTTAACAGGTACTCTTTGATCTGAGGGACAGGGCGAGGTTGATTTGTGGTGATGGATAGTACTTGTAATCCACATACGTGTCGAACAGTATCCGTTATTTTTGTCCTATCTGTTATCATTGTTTATTCCCAATGATATGGTCGTCCTGAAAGACCCGTTAATGTACTTCAATAATATATGGCATTACAGAAATGCAGTCTTAATTATCCCTTCAGCCAATAAAAGTTCCATCTCGCCAATCATTGACATTTTCCAATGAAACAATTATCGTCACTGAAGGCGAAAAAGCAAATAGTTTTATTGGTCGTTTGATGGCCACAGAAGTAAATAGGGAAAACATTATCTGTTGACAAATACAATACACAACACGCCATTAGAAGCTGTATTAACTATAATAGCTACTTAGCAATTATAATAGCTACTTTATTACAAATACGGTAAGTGTTTGGACAACATGGAAATCCGCTTTACAATGTATTAAATGGACGTATTAATGGAAATAAAATTTTGTATGGCTGTGCTCAATGCGTCAAACAACAACGTGGAGACGTTTAATTAAACCATTTCATACACAAAGTAAAAGTTAACTTTAAACGTGGATTAGCACAACACCCTGGACTATTCAAGGACACAAAGCTATCAACGGCCTCAAACATGTAACAAGGAAACTAAATGTTAAAATAGGAGTATTTAATTTATGTCGAGAAAGCCATAGCACTGAGGGCTATGGACGGGCTTTTGGGGCAAAACTGACACTGCTTTTCGTTCTAGTGTAAATCCATTTAGCTACAATCACATACAGGATCAGTGATAAAACGGATAACAGTCATCCGGACAGACAGGGAAATATCAGTGAATCTACTATGGCAAAATACAAACTTACAGCCGATGGTGGATGAGTGTCCAATAGCGATAAGCCTATAATCTAAGTTATTCTCGGTAAACCGATTGTATCCGTGATACACATTCCGGAAGAGCGAACAGACAGAAAACATTAGTGACTCCATACTAAAGAAAAAACCCCACACAACTGCAGATAGTAATTCGGTAGCCTAGAAATAGTAGCACTCTTGCTACTTTAGGTCATGCGTGTAATCTCCCTCCAAACGTTGCATCCCTTGGCCTTCAACTCAGAACGATATAAGGCTTATCAAAATGGCACATGGTCAGCTAGCGTACAGTACTATCACAAATCTATACCAAAATGTCCAAACCTCTCTCAAATAGTCCTATTTTAGATACAATAATAAGGAAAGGCCTTGAGACGAAACACTGCTTTATGGGATTAGTCATAACGGTGAGTTTCCTTTATAGACTGATAGTATTATTCAGTTTTCCTATAAATATTATTTTGAGTTTATTTTAGGGGAAAACGGAGTATTTGTATGTGCTGTATATTTGTTAGTGGTCCACCAAAAATGTTTTTGATTTGATTTGATATTAATTCATCATAGTTAATATACATGTTAAGCACACATTGGGCCTGTTTTAAAAATGGATTATTGGTCACCACACTTACCAGAACTATAGTTTCCGATAACACTACAGGCCAGATTTCCTTACAATTTCAACAACGGTAAATCTTTTTCAGAAAAAAAACTAAATTTTTCAATTTTTAATTTACAATTGATTAATGTATTTATTGAATGACTGCAGTTTAGCCGCAACACAACATAGATTTGTTTGTTTGTTTGATTGGTGTTTAAAGTCATACTCAATGGTATTTCACTTATATGACGACGAATTGTCCACTTCACCTAGCCATATTTCGGTGGAAAACCGGGATGAAACCTCGAAAAAACACTATCGCAATTGCCGAAGGCACAACATGCGACTAGTTCATATACCTGATGGTCGACAAGCGGACTCTCTCCGGTGAATGGTACATCGCACACGCTTCCACTAAGCCACTGGCGCGGGTCACACAACATAGAGGCACATCAATAGATCGATTGATGCGTGGCGTATTTTACATTGGAAAGTACTCCAATATGTTCATAGCACACCATTGATGATGGTTATGTTACAATCTCCGGTGGTTAATAATATAAAACTATCCAAGCGATATTCCGGAAATTTGTTCATCATTGACGATATTTGCGTTATATGTTAGTCTGTAGAAAAATGGAGGATGGTTTCTATTTGAAACCAGGCAGGTCTTGGATGTCGTCACAATATTTTTTCAGTGATTTACAAATACTCCACTTCTGCAACAAGATCGATGCTTCTAGTTCGTTTTGCTTTGGTCGAAAATATTTCTTAAAATAAAGTGGTATTTTTTCACTCAATAATTTGACTTGACATGTTTGTAGTGACACAATGCAAGCACAGTTCAATGATTTATGTGTTTTTTCTTAACTAGTCAGAATCATTTGATGTTTCATCGCAGTCAACTATTGACGGTATTATTCCTGTTTCTAGGGTTGGAAATTGCATCCAATACCTGTGATCCGTAGTGTCTGTACAACACAAAATGGAAAGATATAACTGTAAAAAAAAACAGACTTTTTTTTAGATATTTGTCAGACGTGTTGATTGTCTAAAATTTTTAGATCGAGTTTGGAAATGGCTGATGTACGGGAAAATAAATAGCTAAAGGCAATACACTATCCGAATGTGTAACACTGAGTAAGTAGACAAACACTCGTTATTAGTGGTCCGAAAACTTCCGCGACACACCAGCCTGTATATGCGAGAAACAATTAATGTCATTTCAAAGACGCTTCGAATAACAGAGTCAGACTAGTTTTCACTTTGTGCAAAGAGCTCAAAATAGTACCTTAAGGAAGACTTGAAGACCCTACAAGTTTACTAAAGTCAAATATGTGTTACGACCTACAAGTTTACTAATATCAAATATGTGTTATGACACCGTGAAGAACATTGATAGTGGAAGGCCCTGAAAACAAACCGATTTCAGATTACATTATCTTTAAACAAAAACGAAGAAATTGAAAGTATTTAGCTTTCCAAAAACTGGTCTGTCTTACTTGTATTTTTGTATTCAGCAGAACAGAAAACCGTACAGATTACCTCTGCATCTGCCATGTTTTCTTGCGCAACTTTTCGATCTAGAAGGTGAGATCGCGTTCAAGCATTGATTATGTTATGACAGTCATGTTCAATAGTTTTAAATATCATTGTAAACTTAACACTTTATAGAACGGTTAAATCACAACCAAGAGCACGTCAGTTAGAAAATTGTCCGTAAAAACGTATCGAATATCTTTGGTAGAAACAAAATCAAGCTATTTCTGCTTGTTCGTTTGTTTGACTGCTTTGGAGTTTGCGCCGTACTTCACAATCCGCTTGAGACAGAGCTATGTTGATTAGGTAATATGTAACAACTGAATATAAGCACAGTGGGTGAGTCAGTTATATTTAGAACCATTTAATCTGATGTGTCCCTTTGTGTTAGTAGACTAGCTACATCAATGTACATTTGCAGCGTTTGTTTGTTATGATATCAGCGGCTGGTCATGGGAAACGAAGTTTTACACATCTGATGATGAATTACCTTGTAGATCGCCAAATTTGTCTCGGGTGGCAAAATATATGTCTGGGATATTGTTTGAGTACAATAACGAGGGAACATTAGTAAGTTACACTGTCTGTGTTTACAAAACCGTTCGAAATGTTTGCCTTTTTATGATGACGACTATGGAGTCAACTTAAACCCTTTTAAATTGTTGAACTAATTTCATTTTGGATGTTGATGACGTGTTGGGTAACAAAACCCTACGATGCTGCGAACAGGTCCCATTCAGAACGAAACCAGCTATTACCTCCTATAGTTTGTATCTGCTAACTTGTTTTCACAAACATCAATTTTATACTACTAGAAGTTATTAAAATAAGGACCAAGTCCTCAGGGTGCGCATTAAAATAACTGGACTTTCAATGTGTTAAATTACAATACTGAGACACCGAACAAACCCAAGGATTTCCAGCGTACTTGGAAAAAACAATAGTCGATGAGCAGGACTAGTGTTTGGAAGCTAGACATTGATAAATTAGCAATGCGTTATTGATAAATTAACCCTGCAAACTCGATCAGCGAATTCAGTTGTGGTTTAGGGCAGGGTTAACTGATGTGGAGAATTAGGTAACCTCCAAATTCTCCGGAAAGGAAAGGACTCAATGGTTTGATTTATACTTAGGAGCTCAGACTTTACTTACGAGCTACTAACGTCTAAAAGATGTATATGTATGACCATGCATAGACACTTCCCCAGGCTTATGATGTATCCGATTAAATGATAGATAATGCTTATATTTTTAAATGCGTCTCGACATTCCCTTTCTAGACAGTTCCAGTCTAGTAAGATTTAGAAGGTACTTTGTCAGCTGTCTTCAAGGTTTCTTTAATTTTTGTGGAACTTAGCCATTTGCTTTTTAAATGGCACACACTATGATAAGAAACAAGAAACTTGAGCTTGGTTTATTTCTTGACTACAAAAGCAATATTAAATCAATCCTGGCCGCTTGATTTATTATTTAGATATTAATTTATTTACCCGATATTAGACCAAGAGAATAAAGTCCTTATCAAGTGCGTTTGTCCAGCATTAAAGATGGAAGAAAACCCATGACATTTCCATGGTTGCTGACAACAATCCACATAAGTTTAAATTACTAATATATCTATATTCTATGACAATCCTGTATGCAAGTGTCAAATTAGAAGAAGATGGTTTTTCTGTTTTTCAGATATTTGAGATATATATCGCCTTTGTCCACAAAATACCGACCATCCATCCAGGACAACAAATAGTTTTCGTTGTTGTGGAATTTACAGAAAGTAAATTAAAAATTGGGGAATATCGATTTACTTTATCGTTGGCACTATACTTATATTAGTTATTGTCAAAAACCTATTGTTCTTGATATAAATTGAACCAAAAGCGTACAATTCTAACATTTTATCAATCTTGTGATCGCTGTGACCGAAATGACAAAGTTTACAAACCAGCCCTTGGCCTACTAAAAAAAAAATCAAATGTAATTCATATTTTCAATCTTATAACTATTTCGTTAACTAACGAAATACACCTTTAAATATCCTCTGTACATTTCACTTTGTGATTATATACTGTTGTGAGTTTATATAGGATAAGAAACTACATGAGCTATGGTTTCACCAAATATACTAATAAAATCATACAAAAAAGTCCTAGCGGATGGATTGGTTGGTTGGTTTGATTGGTGTTCAACGTCGTAATCAAGGGTTTTTCACTTATAGGACGACGGATTGTCCACTCCACGGCCTTATTACTATGGAAAACCGGGAGGAAACCTCGTAAAAACCACCCCGTGATTGCCGAAGCTACAACATGAGGATCACTCATATACCTGCTGGTCGACAGGCATACTCGGTAAATCGAAAAAGGTTCTGTTTAGGAAGCGCACTCGCTACCACTAAGCCACGGACGCGGGCCCCCTAGGGAATCGAACCTGCGACCCAGAGGTGAAGGGGATATGTGGACCAGAAACACACAATCTATTTGAGAGCACACCAGAGATCCCTCCGCCACGCGGGCCCCTAATGGTTAATCTAACAGACCTGCTGTTTATTTCAGCTGTTTTACTTTTCAAGATTTACTAATTTCGAATCAATAAAATATTGTCACCATGACCAAAAAAGTCGTTGCTTAAATACATATGCTTAGCTGATAAATTAGCTTTTTACGATAAAGTTGTAAAATACACCTAACGATGGGATGGATATTCAATCTAGCGGTTAATGGCACAAGTAGGTATTACTGTCATTACGCTTCAGGTGAGTTTCCCCGATAGGGCTTTATTTTATAGTTTGTTTATTTATTTGGGGTTCATCCATGGTGGGCCATTCCAATGGGTAAAATAAAATCAGCCCGGACGTGCTCTACCAATGGGCCAAAATCACATTGGGCAAATGATAAGAGATACAACAAAATTAGCGAGACACAGATTGCAATCAGACTAAGTGTGTAAATCACCAGTAGAATACATCACCACAAATCAACTTTGTGCTGACTCACAGACGATACATAGAGTATCCGATAACACAAATTTCCCCTTTGTTGTATCACGGTTCTAATACTTCACGTTTAATCGTCCATGTCATTTTAACTTCCATAAATATAGTATATTGTTTAGACACTAGCGATAAAGTTATATTACATAACAATTATCGTTTGAAAGCCACAGTTGCCGTTTATACTTTACCATTGCTCTAAGATTCTGTTATTTCGAAAATAAAATCAGAATCAGTTTCTCATAACACTGAAGGGCAACATAAATAGTTTTATACAATCATGGTTATTTATTTAAGAGATCAAGTCAATAGCTAGATAATAATAGTTTATTTGCTGAAACGAAAAGAGTGTCCAAAAAGAACGAAAGCAATGTGACACTGATCAACTTTTTCTTTGGGATGGCATAAAAATCCCTCGGTATATAGGCAAGTGAAAAAGGTTGCCTGAGTGTGTGGTGGCATTTGATAAAATAATTTTCTATGTAGCCGCATTAGCGTATCGTACAACTAAAACATTTATCAGTTACATTTCTTATCGCCATACCGCATGATAAAACGACAAACAGTAAATGTTTTTGTCATAATTAAGGTAATGCAATCAAAAGGTCATCAGGATACTGACATTCGTTAATTTATTAATAAAATACTTCTTATTAAGTTATAATCTAAAACTAGAACTAGATAATCTTGTCTATTTTACACAAAGGTTGCAAACACGATTTAAAAAGTGTACTGTGCGACTGAAGTATAAAGACTAGCTATTAGATTGTGAACATCCAAGTTCCAAGAATGCGAAGGATTACACGGTTGAAGTAGAATAATGATCGTAGAATATTGTTTAGCGATTGTTTCACAGTGTTACATATAATGAAATGAGAGAATGCAAAAATGCAGTCCAAAGTGAGATTTAATGAACACATCAGCCAATAAAAGTTCCGTCTCTAATCATTGACATTTGCCAATGAAACAATGATCTTCAATAAGCCTGAAAAACAAATAGTTTTTTCTGGTCGTTTTATTGCCATAGAAGTTTACTCCCCACAATACCGTAACAAGGATAGCATCTCTACTGATTGCTTTATGTGCAACAAATACAATTCACAATACACCATTGTAACCAGCAATACCTGAAATAGCTACTGAGCTGTATTTAAGGCATTTTACTGCAAATGTACTAAGTGTTTAGACAACATATAGAAATCCCCTTCCTAAGATATTAAGTGGACAGATTCATTCAACCGAAATTTGAAATATCTGAGCGAAAAGTGCAAAACAACAAGATGAAGACGTTTTCTTAGACCACTTCTTACAAAAAGTAACTTCAAACTTGGAGCCGCACCGAACCATAAACTCTTTGGCGAAACGAAGTAATGTATCAAAAAGTAGGCAAAGCAATCAAAATATTATTTTAATAGTGAATGTGTCGTCTACTGAGTTTCATAAAGGTATGTAGTTCTCTAGTTGGGCTCTATGAAGAAACTGCTTGGAGACATTCGGTTGAAAACAAGGATGGCGGTCATACCACTATGAAAGGACGTGTAACAAGGGACAAATCAAACAAAGCATGAATGTCTAATAGCCGAGCTCATCGACCAAGATTTGCAGGGTAACAGTGGCGTTTTGTTGTACCAGAATACTTTAAGAATTACCGCTTATTGTCGGTATGTACATATATTGACCAGTTCTTTTGGCAACTTTAGAATTCAATGCTTGATGTAAAACAAGAAAATCCTGGCAACATTTTCAAGATAAGTGCCAGCATTTCCCGAATGTCAGTCTGGTGATTAATGTAGTTTATTCAATTATCTTGATACTTGATTGACGGTTATCTAGAATTAATGACAATGTTGCTGGATATAGCATATATATTTGACCATCGGCTATTCATAGTGGCCGAGGTGGCCGAGGCAGCCTTCAAAGTATGTCAAACAGTGTGAACATCTGTGGTCGATCTGATAAACTTTATTATATTGTTACCTAGTGTCAGTAGTATATTAAACCGCCTTTTTATGCACAAAACTTAACATTTATAATAAAGCCTTAAACCCTCCAAATATAAACTTGACGTTTATTACATAAAATAAGTGCTTCTTATATATCCAAAATTTAGCCCCTCTACCCCCAACGATTCGGTTTGTTTGTTTGTTTGTTTGTTTGTTTGTTTGTTTGATTGGTGTTTAACGTCGTACTCAATGGTATTTCACTTATATGACGACGGACAAAAATACA
>JARFOD010020056.1:845-11018 GCA_031763545.1 Mopalia muscosa
CACTGGGAGCAGTCAAGGGCTCAGAGAGGGACTAAACCGGCCTCAGAAAAAATGGTTTCCGGGCCTTCTCCACGTACATAAATAATTGTCAAAAACCAATGTAGGCCGGGCCTACATAAGGTGTTGACAAAAACAAATGTACCACTAGGAGCCGCCCTGGGCTGAGAGAGGGACTAAAGCAGCCTCAGAGAAAATGGCCTTGGTTGGGGGTCGCTTAGGGGGGGTTGGCGCCATTGGGATCCACCATGGCCCATATAGGGAGTATGCTGACCCCCCGGGGGACCACCACTGGGAGCCGCCGCGACGTAAGAGAGCTACTCCGCTCCCCTTCCTACTGGAAATACCCCTGGGAGCAGCCACGGGCTCCGCCACGGCCCCATAGAGGAAATATGCTGACGCCCCTTGCTGCTTCTATCGTTTGCAGTCGGCACATTTTCGGGGTAATGTCTCACTGTCACTGTCAGTTTCCGGCACTATCTAATTAAATCAACAATGAAATGAACTTGTTAGTGTAATGCAACCATGAGTTGTCAAGAAAAAAAAACGGTTGTCTGTAATACACAGAAATAGAAACGATTGAAATATGCCAAGACGAAGACAAATGAAATCTCAGCGGGAAATGGATAATCCAATCAACGAAGAGCAGCACAGATTTAATTGGTCAATAAAAGTTAACAACTTTACCTATTACGTGATACTCAAACAGAAATAACTGTCATATATCCAACCAACTCGATAACAAAACCTGTTCTTGACATTGAAGTGCTAAAGTGAGCAGATCACGTTGTACTGGAAAAAAGGCCTAGTAATGGATGTAATTATTTCAACTCTTGTTCATAAAAGTCAATGCTTGCAGTTGATACATTTTCTATGCAGACGGGCATGCCGTTCATGTAAGGCAAAATTAGGAATGGATACGAGGTTTGCATGTTGAACTATTTATACCTAATCGACTGTCGGTCAAATTCGTACATTGATGTTTACGAAATATACGCGATTAGCATGGAGTATATTCCTGCAGACCAGAAAGCGAAGGGCCTGAAGAATGACATTTTCATTTAAAAACTACGATAGGCTGGATCCCAGTCAAAACAACTGGTCGATATTGCCGAGCGAGACATGTAGCTTTGTACGAAAGGAGATACGCACGCTGTTAGGCACAGCGAAAATTCCAAGAATTTATTGTATCTTTTTCATTTCTGATCTTTTATGGTACAAAAATCATGCTTAATCTGTTTCATAATACACTTATTTAAAAAGACACCCTGTGCGAGTTGAGTACACCCAGTTCTATAATCTCCATGACTATGTCCAGCGTGTTAGTCAATCCCCATATGTGCACAGCATTTACATGTAAGATGACGCTACTTGCTTACTGACATTTGCCCGATCTGACAAAAGTCAAATGTGACAACATTTTATACCTTTTAAATTTAAATTGTAAAAAGTGCGTTCGAATGGTGCGATGGGTAATATTTATTTCAGCCGGATTTTCCTGATTTGCTAAAGTTTAATTGGTCCACTGTTTCGTACTTTTTTCACGACAAATCCAACTACCACACTTAGGAGCATGAGAATACACCTCAACACATAATTTAACAATATATTTGTGTTGAGTTTAGGCCAATTTCGCGCCGTGTTTCTATTAAAACGCATGCACATTTGGCGCAAACGGGGCTGTCTTTACGCTATAAATGTGTCCCTGCTAAAAATGTGTATATTGGTAAAGTTGGTAACAAAAAAACTACCAAAAGCTTACTACATATATGACCTGAATTGTATTGTAAGTATCTGGCACTGAATAATATGTCGGTGTTGTTGTTGCGAATATATGCACTCTCTTTTATATTGGCCATATTTATCAGAATTATTATATATTTATCCCCTAATATTATTTGAACGGTTTGTTTTTTTGATTGGGGTTTAACGCTCTACATGCTTAAGGTTATTTCACTAACGTGAGAAAGTACCAGCCCAATAATCAAGGAAAACCGCCCTCGACGCCACTGGCAACAAACAGAGAACAGGACAAATACAGAACAATCACAGACAAAGATACAAAGATATGACAAACAGATTGGCTTTGTGCTGCGCCTTATAGCCCCGAGAGCATCAGGGCAGAAAAAAGCTGTCCCCCAACCCTCCGCCTCTTCTAAATGCCATGAACAGCTTCAAATTAAGCTATTAACAAATTAAAGGAAAAAGTGTTATACGCATCTTCGGATGTAAAAGCGCAGTCCATTTCGTCTCTTATCCAAAGACTAACACTTCATAAGGAGCTGTGCATTGTTGCTACAGCCTACCGCTTGCATGCTATTCCTTGATGAATTGACATTTATAACTATTTCAACCAATTCAATACAATCACTACTTAAATCTATAAGAAACAAATTGAGTTACCCATTGCCCACAGCAAACAACTGTACATTACTTCAAAGATTTGTAATTATCTAATGAAAAAGCATCTTCTGACTAAAAGGTTATGGTTTCTTCGCTTTTTCCACCGATCGAACGCACTGTCTATCACTTTATATCAAATTATTTAATCTATTGTAAAATAATAATTTGCAATAGATTTTTTTTCCTCAACGCCATAATTTATTGGGTGTCGGCAGGCTATCAGGTCTAGATCACAGTTATGATGTCTTTACTCAGATTGCCCACGGCCGTGGTTAGCAAGTGCGCTCTCTAAGCCTAATTCGTTTACCGTTCACAGGATCGTGTCCTTGTGTCGACCCTTGTGAGTCACAAGGTGTGTCTCCGGCAATCGCGGGGTTGGGTTTTACGAGGTTTCATGTTGGATTTGCACCGTGATAAGTCAAGGAACAGTGTCAAGTGGACTATCCGTCGTCACATAAGTGAAATACCATGGAGTACGACGTTAGCCCCATTCAAACAAACAAACCTGGCCAAGAACGTTAACGTACAGTTTCCAACATGATCAAGCCCTGTGAGGGAGCGGGTGGGCCATGGCCCTGAAGAATACTCCCTCGATCGTAAGAGGCGAGAAAAGAGGTTGCTTTCTGTTGCCCTGGTGTTCGCAGAGCCTAAGGGTAAGGGAAAAAAGATTTGTTTGTGATGTCGTGTTTTTGTGTCCGTCGTCATATAAGTGAAATACCCTTTAGTACGATGACTATATACTTTTGACGGATACCGCCGTCATGTAAATGAAATGCCCTTAAGAACGAGTGTTAACAGCCAATACATCAAACTAATGTGCAGTGTTGTGCTATGTTGCAAAATTAGGATTCATGCATTGACAAAGAAAGATAGTGTGAATGTGATTGGAATATCAATAAAATCGCTTTCGTAAGAAGTTTTTTTGCTTTGTATCTCCCAAACCAATCCAAGGACAGACTGCATTCGAACGACAACAGTGTCTCCCACCATTTGGGACCACATGAAATCCAGGCACCAGAATATCGGGGTCGGTAACCCATTGGTTGTCCCGTTTAGCCTTTAGCACTGACCATTTCATTCTCCGTCTCTTGTAACCGATACATGTAGCTGCTGGAATTAGGTATTTACTATTAAGCTCTTCAATCAAGTTGTGTCATTTTGCATAATCGCCCACCCTTCAGATCTTTGGGGAGATAACAAAACGAGTACACTGAGGGGCGGACTGCTGGCAGTAGGACCTTACAATCCCCAGAGGATATCCATTCCAAGATGACACTTTCGAAAGACTCTTTCTGTGGTACGACCAGATGTTATTCTCCTCGCGTATCAACTGCCAACAGAGACGGTCTTTTTTTGTTTAACAAAACAAACAACAAAAGTGATTTGTTAATTTACTATGTACTAATATCCCTTTAAGACGCCTGCAGTGTTGGCATCAAAGGATGCTGGTAGATGAAAACAGCAGCCACGATGAGAGAATCATAATGAAGGAATCGCTGCCACGTACGTCCTCCCCACTTGATCTTTGAGTGTGGATATATGTCTGGATACCACCTCTGTCATGATACGCTGTTGCTCAGTTGGATAGAGCACTGGCGTGGTTTCAATACAGGTAACGACAAGCAGCGTTTTAAGATCGAAAGATCAATTGTCGAAAACGCAATAAATAGTTTCTTAAGTTTACCTGTTAATATGCTTCAAGTATAGCTATCACTTGAATCAAACTTCTCTCTTACTATCGGGAGCCTTTATGGCCCATTCGGTATTAATGGTTTACCCTGTTTGATTCCTGGTGGTGGCATGCACTTTATACATGTATAAAATATACTTAAGCAGTTATAAAAACCAAACGCTACGGTACAGACCAATACAAACTTAAATGTATTAAATTTCGAATTTACTATAATTTAATCGATATACGGGATAAATTATTTACGCTTCACTCTTGCTTGTCTTCTTTAGGCTGCCAGTTAAAATTAGCAACTTATAACTTTCTGTTAGATGAGACAGCGAATCGTGTGTACCTTAAATTATCTTTTCTTTGTTTGCTTCTTTTTGAAAGCACTTAACCTATCTACATACATTAGGGTGTGTAGTCAAAACATTTCTAAATGGAGTATTGAGAACTTAGATTTTTACGTTGAGCAAACCTTGGCTGTGCTCAAATCGGCCTGGTTGTTTGGCAAATTAAATGCCGGCAAAGACATAATATATCCAAAGCCTCGTCTCAAAGATAAAAATACCAATACCGTGTAAACACACACTTATTTCCTGATTTCCTATTCACAACCTCAAAACAAGTAAAAATAAAACGGAGAAAACAACAAAAAGAAATGTTGTGGTCGAGACTGCCCTTCCATGCAGTCCACAAGTCATTTAATTGTATTTATCAAACATTGTGTCTTGTTTTGACGGGTTAAAATAGGCTATAAATTAAAACGAAAATAATTTTTAAAAATGGCCCAACTCCGTAAGTACCATTTTGGCAATGGGTCAAATCAATACAGTTTCTAAGCCTTTTGCAATGGTTATATATTACGAAAGAAAAGGCGTTGTTTAACATCAAATATATTCAAACCTATTCCATCCATATAAAATAAATAGGACAATATAGATAACTTTGTTTAATACAACTGAATGAAATTATTTGTGTGAAATTGCATGCTCTGTATTATTGTTTAACGTAATACAACACGGCTTTGTTATTTGTATGGATATTTTTACTTCTGGCGTTGCTTCAATACGGCGAAATCTCGGAAAACTACGGGAAAAGCCAACGTGGATCACAGAGCCGCCCGTTTGCGCGCTCATATACCGGGGGTCGATTGGTGGGATTTAAGAAAAATGACCCAAGATAGAAGAGCTGAAATTGTTTCTCCGGGGTTTCTTTTCATTTTGTGGCATGTGAGTGTAATTTCAATACACCGTTGATCACGGCCATCATCGATCGTTGAGGAAAGAGCAAAATTAGATCAACCCGTCAGGGATTAATTTAACGTCGAAATGACTGAGTAATTCCTATATGGTTGCATTAAAGAGAACTGACAGGTCAGTGAAGAGGTACTGAATGCCATATTACAACGTGATACGAGACGTATCACATACACCAGTTTTTGTTACACATCAGTATTCCTATCATTGTAAGCTTTCGTCAATATCTTCCAGTAAGATAATAATAACTCTCGCCAAAGTAAGCTCTCTCAGCGATAATTTTGTTCGGTGTTTAATTTCATATCAGATTTTAAGGGAATATTATTTTGACAACACAAAATATCTAGTGAATTTAAGCGAGCCGTTTCTTTTGACCCATCAAAGCTGGCTAATGATATAGGTGAGCACGACCCAGCGAGTTTCTATCAGGTGAGATCAAACCCAAATCTGATAGAATAGCGGATGAATATCATTATCGATCGTATAGCGCATCGGCTGCAGGACATAATGCAGTTATTGTTTTGCGGGGGCCTTTACAGTTTGAACTAATTTCCCTATACCTACACCATATAAATAGAGAATATCATTTGACGTGGCTATTACTTTACAAATTGTGGACCTTGATAATCTTCAATACTGGTCCACTTGTCATTTGTGGACAAACATTAGCTATTTTTCTCATTATTGCTTTTGTTTTGCTTGGGATTTGACGTGGTTCTCAAGGGTATTTCACCTATATGACGACGTGTCAGCCCAAGGGGCGAAAGAAACCACCCTCAACACCGCTGGCAACAAACAAAGACAAAACTGGATGAATACATGGTAATAACAGGACGTAATACAGGTAGAACACTAAACCGCTGATAATGTTGAGATATTATAACAAAGATAAGAATATGAACTAACTGAAAATAATTGACACTTTATCTCCGCAAAAATCTTCCCTGTTTAAGCGCATTGAAAACGTTAAACAATACGAATGAATTCCCCTTACAGAATCATCCGATATGATTGTTCTATATGATCCCATAGGGTTTTCAAAATTCTCCAAAATCATATAGGATTCTGCATGAGGAAATTAGACTGCAGTTTTCTTTTCTCACTGAATGTTGCTATGGAACACAATGCGTCATACCTCCAGTAACTAACATTTATATGTTTTGTGGCGCATAAAAATCCATTAAGCGTCTTTGATGAATGAGCTTTTTTGGAATCCAGTAATATCTATGTGATAATATCTGAATCCTAAGAGATGGATTTTATCTTCAGAAACCAATAACATTGACCGCCATGATTTTTATTGTCTATAGCTGTGACGCTCAATAATACAGTATAACACTCATACCGCACCTGCTGCACAGCAAACGCACATCTTCTCTACTGACACACTATGCAATTGAGCGGTATTTATCAATAATTTCGTTATCGTTATGGAAATGTAACTCATTGATATCGATAATTGAATTCTCGATACGTCTTCTAATGACCATAGCTGTGTAAGTTATTTAAATCTGCTACGCTTTAAACTTGAATTCTCGATACGTTTTCTAAAAGCCCTAGCTGTGTAACTAATACACATCTACGATGTTTTACAATTGCATTCTCGATGTGTTTTATAAAGGCCATAGTTGTGAAACTTATTTAGGTCTACGATGCTTTACAAATGAATTTTCGATACGTCTTGCCAATACCATAACTGTATAATTTTATCCGATCTAGGACACTTTACAATGTTGCAAAGAGAAGTTCAACAAAAATATATTTTATATGAATGGCTTTCTACCTTGGTTTAATTCCCTGTCAACAGGCTGCGACTGACAACTTTACTTTTTTAATTTTTTTTTTATCAAACTGTAAATCGAATATATATATATACAAGGATGTGAATTGAGGACATATTAATAAAATAAAAAATGTTTTATATTGTTATCAGTGCGCCTGTCTTACACAAATATTTGATAGCCGACAAGCAATGATCCAGCTAACTGAAAACATCCAATAAATGCTCACGGCTGAGATAGAATTGAATAGAATATAATTTATTTAAAGTCGGTTTTACAACATAAAACATTAGCTTACAGAGGAGCTATTCTAGGTATAAGAGAATACAGTATAAAATTGACAAAATGACATACAAAAGCAATGTAAGGATGTATAAATATTAATAATACACATACATATATACACATACATAAATATATGCATATATATATATATATATGTGTATACACAGACATACACACACACACACATATACACATAAAATACAGTACGTGTACACACTATATACAGCAAAACACGCACGCACACACACTGTCTCTCTCTCTCTCTCACACACACATACACATATATATATCACAGATACGTATTTTTAAGGAATATATTATAATCTTATTATCATTTCTTTCTAATTATATAACTTTTGTTATCTCCTCTATGTGGAAGAGGTTAAAACATATCAAACATTTAACTGATATATTACCATAAAATTTAAAAGGTGTGGAATTAAACACCTGGATGAATGTACATATATGTAAAATATACTTTTGTAAATTTATAAAAGAAGAACATACATATATATGTATTTAATATATATATAATTATCAGGTAAAGTTGGAATATTCAGAGTGTTAAATAAATTGTTTGTTATTAACTAAGCACCAGGCCAAGTAGAGATTAGCTTTTTGAATTTGTCAAATGTGCAAGCATATTGCATTTCTTTGGGTAGGGTATTCCACAATTTAGCTCCCTGATATCTGATGCTAAGGAGACTGTGTTTTGTTGTTTTGCACCGCGGGATTACCAATTTAAGGCCTCTTAAATTATAAGGTGAAATTTTAATGTCAAATAGATCTCTTACATATTTCGGGCCAATGCCATGTATTGATTTGTACACTTCTGTCACCAGAAGATGTTGCCTATACACTAGGAGTGATGACATTTTAGCTCGAGATAGAAGTTCTTCATAAGTACTAACATAGTCGTTAAAAACGAGGCGGAAGCCGCGCTCCTGAATCTTTTCTAGTTTGTCACTGTCAGATTTCGGACAATTATGACAGATCAGACTACAGTATGTGAAGTCTTAACCTGAAGATCTTAACGTTCTTGAACGCAAAGTGATATATGGCTGGTATATATTGTGTGGCAGAGCTATGTAAACGGTCGCAACGATACGTCTGGCGCACACCAGTTAAGTTCCAAGGAGGATTTATAAATAGTTGTGTTTATATCCAATGGGCCTGTCATTTTATCATTCGTATGACAGACAAAACTAATTATCTTACCAAACGGCAATTTTCGTTTGGAAAATTTTGTATTTATATGTGCGTCAAATGTTTCCAATAAAACAGGTTGTTAATATTTACACTACATCCCCAGCGAATTGAAACACAAGATACGCCAGAGATATATGATAAGCGTACAGCACGCGAAAACTTTGTCCTGTATGGAATACTGTATCTAGCACCGATGAACACAAAGACCTTGAATTTTCGTTTGATTGTCCAATTCACACTATTCCTTACCAAATAACGCTGGAAAACCCGATGAAAACAAAGTAAAATTTAACCGCGCTATTGCCGGAGCCACCGTGCGACTTACTTACTTATGGTCGACCGACGGACTCGAACCCGTGAACGGTAAATCGAAGAAATATTTGTAGGCGGATGCGCTAACCACTAAGCCAAGGTCGCAGACCCCGACACACTTGTAAAATCGCGTGAATCTCGAGTACCCGTTACTCCAATATAGATGATACAACTGACACGTAACAAGCTTTACGTAATGCATCATTCGAATATATTGTGTAATCTCGTTATTAACTCTCACAAGAGCACATACGTCGAAGTGCGCAGTCTTTATTCATACACTAATTGATGATCGCCACAATCTCAATCGTATCACACCCATCTGCCCGGGGCAAGGCGGACAAAAGTAGATCGTCGCATTAAGCCTCTCTTCCTTTCCTACCTAGCTTAAATATTGTTTGTTTGATTGGTGTTTAACGTCGTATTCAAGGCTATTTTACTTATATGACGACGGATTGTCCACTTCACACGGTGCAGAGTCTTATTATGGTTGAAAACCCAAATGAAACCTCGCTACCACTGAGCCACGGCCGCGGGCCCCCTTGCCTAAGTAGGTTGGAGCACCTGAGTTACTAGAAGTCTCGTCTGACACATTTTGACCCTTGTATTGAGGAGATGAACACACTATAGTATAGAAATTACTACAGAGCGAAACAAACCCTACCATAAATCCAGAATCGGAATGAAATCAGGTAAAATAACCCAGAATATACTGCTCGTAATCCAGGTATTAAAATAATAGCAATACGGCTTTCATGTCGTTTATGTTGGGAAATAAAAGAAGTAATAGGCGCATTCGACTGGACGATTTCGTTTAACACGGTGAATCTGTTGCCTAGACTTTTGTTCGACTCGTACAATCATGAAGTTTCGTTAATAACGTTAAGTGCGGTATTCCCCCCGTTTAATCGGCAGTGTGTTCAGTAGACAAAAAATGGAACCAAATCCACAGACAAAGGTTTCACTGTGATTAACGAAAATGTCCAGTCAAATGCGCCTAATTACGTGTTTTGAACCCTGACCTGAATGGTTCAAAATCGTAACCCAACGCACATGACACAAAAAAGTGAGTTAATCCAAACTACTTCTCTCTCTCGCAACGTTCCTGTTCAGTTTCCACTTCACAGATAAGAAATGGTACTTTTGCAATTGGCCCCAGACCACCATTAATTTGCCACAAGCCGCAATGTTAACGTTTGGCCCCACAGCTCCCTCCCAAACTTTCGTTGAGCGAAAACCCCTGGCACATACTTTA